>CM039119.1:5422977-5708434 GCA_022036555.1 Microstegium vimineum
CTTCAAAAGTTTCATGCATGTCCTAACCACTGTATTCTGTTTTGGGGTAAGTATGAGAATGTGTAGAGTTGTTCGAACTACGTGTCGGATACCTAAGAATAGGGTACCCTAAACACCGCGCTTCGCAGAAACAAAATTACCCTCGGGGGCTCTCCGCCTCATCCAAGCAGGGGTGACTGTAGGGACGAGATGACAGACTAGAGGGGGGTGAATAGTCCTTTCTAAAACTTAAGCGCAACGGCTAACCGAAACAAATGCGGAATTAAAACTATCGGTCTAGCCAAGACTACACCCTCTATCTATAAATTTAGCACCTAGCAAAGTATACTAATTGGGCTCACTAAGGTGCCAAGCTAGGGAGACCTCACCTAAACAAGTCTAGGTTGCAAGGTCACACAAACCTAAGCAACTAGTACTCTAAGCACAAAGGGAGCTCCTACACATACTAGTAAGCAAAGCACAAAGCACCTAAGCTCACTAGCAATGCTCTCTAGCAAGACTACACAAGTCAACTAGAGAGCTCAACTTACTTAGCTACACAAACTAAGCAATGTGACTAACAAGGCTACTCAAGCCAATTAGCCACGCAAGAGCTACTTCTATGCTACACAAGCTAGAAGGTAACTAGACAAGCTACACAAGCAAATCTAGTTACAAGAGCAACAAACTACCACTAGCACAAGTATAAGAAAGTAAATATAAGCTAGTGATTTTGAGAATGCAAACCACCGAGAAAATGTACAAGGTTCACACAACGATTTTTCTCCCGAGGTTCACTTGGTTGCCACCAAGCTAGTCCCCGTTGTGTCGACCACTCACTTGGTGATTCGGCGGCTAATAGGCGTTCACAAGCCTAGCCCACTCACTCGAGCGCCGCAAGAATCTACCCACAAGTGAGGGTAGCTCAATGACATGCTCAACTAGAGTTGCTCTTCACGATCTCCCGCGGGGTGAGCACAATACCCCTCACAAAGTCTTCTCCGGAGCGCCGCACCATCTTCTTGCGCGCTTCGACGGAGCCTCAAGCCACCAAGCCGTCTAGGAGGTGGCAACCTCCAAGAGTAACAAGCACCACTGGCTTGCAACACGATCACCTAGTGCCACACGAAGCTATCTCTCAAAGCAACGCACTAGAGATCACTCACTCGCAATCGGAATCGCACTATTGCTTGCACAAGTGAGTTAGAGGGCTCCTTCACCAAGCACACTAGAGGAAACACATACCCAAGGTGCTCAACCAGCCCCAAGGGCCGGCCAAGGGCCATATATATCCACCCAAACGAATCTACCCGTTTTGCCCCAACAAAACACTTCCTGCGCGCCCTCCGGATGCTGGCAATAGTGGAGGTCCGGACCAAAAACCACGTCCGGACTCCCCTCCACAGCACACACAGCTTCTCCGTTTCAACCTCCGGACGCGCCCTTCGGACGCGCGCAACGTGCCGTCCGGACCAACGCAACAGCGTCTGGTCGCCCTACCGATTCAAACGGCTTCTTCCCGCGCGCACCGCAGCGCGCCACGCATCTCCGGACGCTACTGCTCACAGCATCCGGACTCGACATCCCGAGCGTTCGGAAATAAATTCCGAGAACCCGAGAGCACCTCCGAGCCACCAGCACCTCCGGATGCGTGGAACAGTCCGCAACCGGACCAATGCCTGCGTCCGGACTCCTTCACTAGAGCAACACAGAGAGGGCCACGCCTCCGGACGCGAGTCCGGAGTCCCCATCCGTACTAAAAACAGCGTCCGGATCCTCTGAGTCAGAGAGGGCACACATAGGGTTAGCTTCCGGACCCATCCGCGATGGTCCGGACCAGTAGCGCCCCAGCGTCCGGAGCTCACACCCGAGCCAAACCGAGCTACCTCTTTCTTCTTGCTTCTCATGTGCTAACACAAATGTGTTCTTCACCTTGTGCATGTGTGTGTTAGAATTTTCACAATCATTTTCAAAGCATTTTCACTTGCTCTTACCGCACCACTCGATCCTAATGCATCGCAAAGTTAGATCGCTCCAAGTGGCACTAGATAACCGATATGCAAACAAGTTTGCCCCTCTTGATAGTACGACTATCTATCCTAAACCCGGTCATAAACTTCTCTACACACCAATGACTGGTGAAATGGAAATGCCTTATGGTTATACCTTTGCCTTGCGTATTCCATTCCATCTCCATCTCCAATGTTGATGCAACACATGCACCAACCTATCACCAAATGATATCATCCACTTCATATCATCACATGACTGTATTGGTTCATCGATCTTGACCTCACCTGCTCTTCACCGTTGCATCGGTCCATCGGCGCCAAGCATCACTCACTTGCCCTTCACACTTGCAACCAGTCCATCAAGCCAAGCCTCATCTTGATCTTCTTCACCTTGGTCACATGACTCCATGTCATGTTTCATGTGCATTAAGCTCCTTCATCACACAATCTCCTGTGAACTAATCTTCTGTGTATATATCACTTAAACACATATTAGTCCACCTAGGTTGTCACTCAATTACCAAAATCACACAAGGACCTTTCAGTGACGTCATCCACCCACGGGGGCTCCACGCCTCCGACCGACCAAGACAGGCGCTGCTCCCTCGGAGGATCTTCCGCCTCGCCCGAGCTCGGGTGACGTCGCCGAGACGTCATCCACCCTCGGAGGCTCTCCCGCCTCGCCCGAGCCAGGGAGACGTCAGCCATGACGTCCTCTACCCTCGGAGACACTTTTGCCTCATCCAAGCTAGCACGGCGTCATCCGTGATGCAATCTGCCCTCGGAGGAGTCGATGCCATAACCGGCCCGTGGCGTCATAGCCTATGGTCAAAAGGTCCACAGTACCCCTGGTCCTTAGGGATAGGGCTCTGAGGCATGAACCGCCATGCCTACCCCTGTCCCCCCTATGGTACAAGGTCCTGTGAGACCTAACCAACGACTGATGTTTACCATCCCTGCGCCATACCACTGAAAGACACTTGAACAGGGATTAGGGCGTCATCCGCCCTGTACAACGGAACGCGGGGGTGCCTGGCCCTGTACGGCCAACCTCCGCCCATGCCCAGGTAAGGGAACAGCGATGTTCCCGATCTCGAGGCGCATGGCTATAGCTCCATCAAGGACGAACAGGACCCGGACACATGTGTACAGGCATAATCTTTCCCGGGAAGGAAGGCGGACAGAAGCTGAAGCACTCCCAAGACTACAGCCCAAGTCGGGCCCACGCTTCTCTCTCACTCGCCCGTATAAAGGGGGAGAATGGACCTCCAATCTCTCTCTCGGAACTTTTTTCAACTCATTCACACACACACATACACTTGCGTCCACGCGAGCTCTCACCAGAACAAAGAACCTATACGCACGAGACCTGGGAACTAGCTTCCCTCTCTCCACAGCTTGTAGCTCCCCTCTATGAGGTTCCCACGCTCGGTAACACGACTCCGCCGCAAACTGGACATAGGGCATTCGTGTCTGAACCAGTATAAACCGTGTGTTCTCCGAGCATAACCATCCGAACTCCGACACGCTTAGAAATTTACTCGTTGGCTATCTAGACCCCACCATTTTAGACACCGACAGTTGGCGCGCCAGGTAGGGGACTTTGTGTGTCACCCGTATTTTTGAGTTTCGGATGGCTAGTCGCCGCGTTGATTTCTCGCCAGGCTCCATCGTTCGATTTGGCAGCCTGGATTTCCAGTGCCACGGGCAGGGGGGCGACCTGGTCCTCCGTCGCCCCACGGCCTCCTCCGAGGTAGCCATGGACGCCATCTCGGCATCCATGGCCCACCTTGGGCTGCCGCCCTCCGGGGGCGAACCGCTCTAGGGACAGCCGTCCCACGAGCCGACTACCCCGAGTTCAAGCGCCAGCTCGACACCCTGATGGGTCCCCAGCCGACCCAGAGGTCCCTGCACAACCTCCGCTTCGCGTTTGCCAACGTGACGGCGCAGCTCGCGGGAGGACAGTTGTTCTCCCCTGGGCTCATTAATGCGCCCGTCGCAAGGCTGCTACCGCACGACATGCGGAATGCCGCCGCGTCGTACTCCGAGGCGGTGGCCGCGGGTTTCCGTGCCGACCCCGCGGAGGGCACATTCATCGGGCTTACGTCCCATCATCGTCTCCGGTCCGCCTCCGACCTCCTCACAAGTTCGGAGGCCACCTCCTACGCCGGCTCCAGCCGCGACACGCGTCGACCCCTGGGAGCCCCTGGGCTTCGAGGGTCTGGAGGATAAGGAGGCCTTTTACGGTTTCCTTCACGCCAGCGATTCCTTGCTCGACTTGAGCTCGAGCGACCACAGCGCAGGCTGTGGCCGCGAGTGCTTCATGTGCTACACACCTCCACCTAGAGGCGCTGTCGACCCCACCCTCATCGAGGACGGGGACGACGACGGCGGCGGCGTCCACACTCCCGTCGGTAGGGCAACATCGCCGGCTCCCGCCCCGCGGGACGGCCCCCAATCCTTGGACGCACAACGACGCTACCTGGAAGAACTCCACGACATGGAGCAGAAGCTCGCGGAAGGGCAGCGGCGAGTAACGTTTGAGCGCGAGCAGCTCGAGCGTGAAACCACCAGGGCCCCCGGAGAGCCCCGCGCTCGCAGGGAGGCCCGAGCCGTGCACCAGCGCATCATCAACGATGAGCACAACCCGCCGCAATTCGTGCGGGCAAGTCAGAACATCGCGGCAGCGGCGATGCTGCTCCGCAACCTCCCGGGCCCAGACACTCCCGAGGGGAAGCTCACTCACGAAGAGCTGAAGTCTCTCCTGGGGCGCGCCGCGGTTCAGCAGGCTGAGAGCTCCACATCGCGGAGGCGCAGGCTTAACCCCAGCCATCAGGTTGACCCGGTGCCCAACGACCGTGAGGGCTCAGTTCACCAGGATCCCACGTCGGGCGAGCGTCGACGTTCGATGGTTCACACCCGCATAGACGACAAACGCAACGTGCGTGACACGCTCGACGCACGCAAGCACGCCAAGCAGGACGACACGAGCAGGGGCTACCACGTCCGCCGTGGCGGTCGATACGACAGCAGGGAGGATCGGTCCCATTCGCCAGATCCATCAGGCCCACTGACCTATATCCGCTGCATCCGTCGTGCCCTGTTCCCGCAACATTTTTGGCAGCCAACCAACATCGTCCGGTACTCCGGGGAGACGAACCCCGAACTCTGGCTCGACGACTATCGCCTCGCCTGCCAGGCCTGCGGTGCGGACGACGACGAGTTCATAATCCGCAACTTGCCTCTCCACCTCTCAGACTCGACCTGCACATGGCTCGAGCACCTACCCCCCAACACCATCGATGGGTGGAGTTCCCTACGACAGGCCTTCGTCAGCAATTTCCAGGGCACCTACACACGCCCAGGAAAACCCTGGGACCTCCGCAGCTGCAGGCAAAAGACGGACGAGTCCCTCCGAGATTACATCTGTCGCTTCTCCCAGCAGTGCACAAGGCTCCCGACTGCAGCCGACGCAGACGTGGTGGGGGCGTTTCTCGCAGGCGCCACCTGCAAGCAGCTGGTCCCTAAGCTGGGCCGCAGCAACCCCCGCACGACCGAGTGACTCCTCGACATCGCCACGAGCTACGCATCTGGCGAAGAGGCAGTCAGTGCAATCTTCCACCCCGACAAGGGGAAGGGCAAGGAAGTAGAGACCGCCGGCGAGGGCGGCTCGAACCACGCCCAGAACAGGAACAAGAAGAGGGGCAGGCCGCAGTGTGGCGGCGATGACAACATGGTCGCAGCAGCGGATCGCAAGACTTCCCATCCCCAGGGTGGAAAGAAGGGGGAAAGTTCGACGACATGCTCACCAAGCCATGCCCGTACCACAACGGGCCGATCAAGCACACACTCCAGGAGTGTGAGATGGTGGCCAGATACTTCAAGGCCGTACCCAACAAAGACAACCAGCCGAAGCAGTCGGACGGTCAGGACGGGGACGGGGGGTCGCGAAGACTCCTACCCCCACGTCAACAAGTGCCTCATGATCTTCGGGGGCTCAGAGGCCTACGGTTGCAAGCGCCGGCAGAAGCGGGAGCGGCGCGAAGTCTTCGCGGCCGCCTCGGCAACTCCGGCCTTCCTCGAGTGGTCGGAGTCCAACATCACGTTCGGACGAGACGATCACCCGAGCCACATTCCCCACCCGGGTCGCTACCCGCTTGTCGTGGACCCAATCATAGGGAACGTGTGCTTCACCAAAGTGCTGATGGACGGGGGCAACAGCCTCAACATCATGTACTACAACGCCTTCGAGGCCCTCAGTCTACGTAGGGAAAGGCTTCGATCCTCGGGGGCTCCCTTCCAGGGAATCGTCCCCGGAAGACAGACGATACTCCTGGGGCGGATCGACCTGCCCGTCACGTTCGGGGAGCCAGAAACCTTCTGGACCGAGGACCTCACCTTCGAGGTCGTGGCTTACCGTGGGACATATCACGCGGTGCTGCGGAGGCCGTGCTACGCGAAGTTCATGGCCATCCCCAACTACACTTACCTCAAGCTCAAGATGTCGGGGCCGCGCGGCATCATCACAGTCACCTCTGACCTCAAGGTGGCATACTAGTGTGAGGTGGACTGCTGCAAGAACGCCATGGCCGAGGTGCGCAGCGAGGAGCTGGTGGCGGTGATCGAGGACGCAGACAAGATGGACGTCGACCCCTGGAGCACAAAGAGCTCGGACGCCCAGAGCACCCACAGCTATGTCATTTTTTCCTTTGTCTACTTAAGTGTACCTAGCACATTTGTACATACGTACGTAATCCTCCTTAAGCAAAAAGTTCGAAGGATAAAAATGTGGGAACTCTTGGACCAATCGCTTAGAAAGGTGCACTCCCGGCGCGTGCCAGAGCACACCTCGCTCGGGGGCTAGAAAGGGGGGAACTCGCTATTTTTCACTCCAAAAAACTTTTTGCGCAAAAACCCGCACTTTTTTCCGCCAAACGAAAACTTCGCTTTTCCCAGTCAAGAAAGAAAATCTCACCATGCCATGGCAATGGGCTGCGAGGTACTCCGGCTCCCCAGAGCCAAGAACTTCCACCCGAGAAGATCAAACCTCATGCTGAAAAAGGCGGAGCAAGTAGTGCGAAACGGAAGAAATGCGGAAACCAGAAAGCAAGCAAACATAAAAACAAGCTCACTAAGGAGCAATCAAAAGTTGTCCAAAGCCCTCCTGGGGACACATTGTGGCAAGGGGTAGCTTAAAATTTCTTTTACAAGGGCCCTCGGCCCTATTTTCTGACCACGCAGGGTCACTCCTCCGGCGGCGGGAACACTTCGTCGTCAAGCTTGGCGGCCAAAACCACCGACGGCTCCTCTGCAACAGCTTCGATTTGGTCAAGCAGGTCTTTGGGGGCGTCCTGAGGGTAACCGTCGCTGACGAGCAAGGGAGTCATGGCGTCGTAGAGGCAGGCGGCGATGGCCATCGTGCGGTGGATCCCGACCCGCAGCGCATCCCGGATCCGAGCTTGACCCCGCTCCCAGAGCAGGCCAACACGGTTCCGGGCCGAGTCAGGTCCATCCCCCACGGCTGGCACGCTGAAAAGGTCGCACACCCATGCACAGCCTCGCGCAGGACCTGTGACTCCTGCGCACCAGCACGTAGCTCTGGGACAACGAAAGGAGAATCACAACCTTCGAGCTCGGAAGCAAAAGCATCAAGACAAATGAACAAAGAAAGGCAACGTACCCCCATTCTCCCTCTCCAGACCGGTGACTATCGCACGAAGCTACGAGGTGACCATCGTCAGCTCACCAACCCGAGTGGATAACTCCAGAATCCTCCGGTCGGCGTCGACGCTGCGCTCGCGCATCCTGTTGGATAGGTCCTCGAGGTGAGCCACGGCGTCGTCGCGCTCTCGGCAGTTGATGTCACGCTGGCGCCGCATGGTGTTGCGCTCCTCCTCCATAGAGTCTAGCGTCGAGACGGCTCAACGTTGCGCCTCCGCCTCGGTGTTGCGCTTAGCCGTCAAACGATCGGCTTCAGCCAGGCGCGTCGCGCGCTCATCCTCCAGCATCTTGTTGACGGCCTCGGCATCGGCACGACCCTCGTCATGCTCTCGCATGATCCGCTCAAGGTCAGCGACGCCACGCTGCGCCAACGCCTGGGCACCTGCCGCCCTTGCTTCCGCGGCCCTCAGCTGCTCCTCCAACTCCTCCGCACGATGGTGGTCCACCACGAGCTCCTCCGCCACGTCGGTCTCCCCAGGAGACGTCCACGACCCGGGATCCCACCGACCGAGCTCGCGACGGAGGAACTCGGACTTCTCGGCGCTCGTCTCCATCAGGATCTATAGGAAAGGAGACGTCGCACAGTCGACAAGAAAGAACAAACAATATTAAGCTGCCTCTTACATTGTCGTGATGCGAGAGGTCATCGCTGAGCGCCGCAACCACTCTCTGGATCAGCTCCACTGCGCGCGCGATGAGATGATCGTGCTCTCGGTGGGAGACAGCCATGCGGTCCCAGTGCCGGAGCTTGCGCTGGTCGTCCAGCACGAACACCGGCGCCCCCTGGTTCGTCCGGTCGACCCAGGCAATCAGATCGCCGTCCCCAAAGGTACGGCGGTCAGGGCCAAGCCGGCGCAGGGCCCCAGGGGCGACGTTCCCTCCAGCGCCCGCCACCCTGCCCGGCGAGGTCGCGCTAGACTGGGAAAGAACGGCCTTCAACGCACGAGCGGCCGCCACCTCCTCCCCGACAAACGACCGGGGGCCTGCCGTGTTCCTGGCCAGCGCATTGGGAGGAAGGGGGCTGCCTAGGACGCCCTCCTCACTCACGCTGGTAGCCGCTGCCTCGGCCTCGGGCGTCACGGCTGCGATGCCCATAGTTCCGTCCGCGGCGGCGGGGCCGTCCTCACTGGCACCACCCACCACGGTCACCGCCGCTGCGTCCTCTGGCGTCGCGGTCGTTTGGACCTCCTCGGCGTCCACGGCCATGGGGCCACCCAGGCCGCCCTCCTCCACAGAGTCGTCGACGATTACCACCCCCGGGGGGGAGGATGGTACGACAGCCCTAGCACCGGCGTCAGCGGGAGTCGGCGACGCTGCAACAACGGCGTCACTCGGGCTCGGGTCACCCCCGGTCCTGATGGTGTCCGTCGGACTAGGAGCCGGGGCTGGTCCACCCTGTCCCGGGCCAACCAATGGCGCTCTGTTGACACCGTTTTTTGGCACGTGTCAATATGATCTAAGGATTGTGCCGATCGGCGAAAGGCTAGTTGCCGTTCCTTATCGGCATCGGAATATTACCGGTTAGATTGCCGATAAAGGCAAGAATGTTGCTGATGAAGATAGGGACTTGTTGCCGACGGAGGCAGGAAGACATTGTTGATGAAGGCAAAGGGGTGTTGCCGATGAGAGCCAAAGCATGTTGCTGATGGAAGGAATATTGTCGATGAGGACGGAAAGGTGCTGATAAATGATGATGCCGATGGAAGCAGGATGAAGTGGCTGGTGTCAGTAGAGAGCTGCCAATGGCGATAGAAGAAGGTTGCAGATTATCAAAGGGTTAAGACTCACTCTAATCGGTAGCCGTTTTCTATCGGCATTGGAAGGTCATTGGTCAAAGTTGCCGATGAGAATAAAACCAGGGCACTAATGATAAAGCATGCAGGGATGTTGCCGATGAAGGATGACATGGCTAACGTGAGCGTATAGTTGCCGATGGTGCTAAAAGGAGGTTGCGGATCGAAATGATGTGTCGATGGAAACTTTCATCGAGGAGAAGATGTAAGGAAACTGGTGATCTCATACCGGTATTGTTATAGAAGTTTGAGTCCGACTCTTGCACGAGTCGTTTATTTCCTTAAAAATAGAGTGTTTGTTTAGGAAGGTATGAGTCGTATCCATGTACAACTCCCCATACGGGAGTATAAATATGTGCCCAAGGGCCACGTGAAAAATATATGAAAGCATATCAAATAAATCAATTACTTTTTTTATTTACTTTACCAGTAATTTACCTTTATCGCATTAGGTTTAATTATCTACGAGTTCTTCAAGTTTCGATGGGCTGCATCTCATCGACCTCCGTCAACCCTTGCAAGTTCCGTGTTTGAGCAATCTGAGCCTTGACATCCGAGCGCATCGCTGTCGTCTCGTTCAGCTCTACTCTAGTTATCCTGATCAGATTTGAGCCTTGACATCTGGGCGTATCGCCGTTGTCTCGTTCAGATCTTGTTCTATTTATCGTCCTTATCGATTAACTGGTCAAATCAACTGGCATGCCCTCGGATATCGAAATCGGGTATAAGCCCAAGGTGTTCGCAGATCCTGACGCTTTTTTGTGTCAACACGCTCCCCGACGCAGCTTCTTCCATCCTGCGTGCGCGGAGCCACCGGTAGTCCTGAATCGTTCGTTACACACGATTCAGGCCACGAGACGTCACTTTTCAATCGGTACGGTGAAGGAGGACATCGAACAATGCAAGCTTACCGTGGGGAGAAGATGCGGAGGCATTTCCGCGTCGGCCCCACCGCGCGCGAGGCCCGCGGTCCCCGAACCGCTGCTCCGTCCGCCGTCCTCGCTCCCCCCGGACGGGGCGGGGAGAGGGGCAGCCGGGGAACCGCGGGCAACACCGCCACCAGAGCCACCAGGGGCCATGTGTGCCCCGAGCGTCCTCGTCGGTGGCACCTCCACTGTCGGCGCGGTCCCAGCCGGTCGACGCAGGGACCCCACCGTTCGAAGCGCGGGGACCACCTCGGACAGAGCACGCCTGTCCTCGTCGTCATCATCATCGCCGTCAATGTCACTAAGGCCCTCCCAGTCCACATCCGCCTGCGGCTGCGGGACCCAGACCACGTTCGCCGCGCCTTGCTCCGACGGAACGGGAAGAGGGGAGGACACATGGTGAGCCATCGAGCGGAGCCCCTGCAGAAAAAATACGGGGGGCGCACGAGTCGGTACCACCGAATGAAGAAAGCACGGGAAAAAGACAATACGACGCGGTTCGGACTCACCAGCTCGATGAAGTTTAGGTCAGGGCGTATCGGCGGGCAACGATAGATGTTGTCTTTGTTCAGGGCATCTCCCAGCAGCCTCCGGGCAATAGCGATCGCGTCCTCAAGGCTCAGGTCCACCTCTGCCATGGCAGACCATGCGCGCGAGGCCCCAGGCACCATCTTGTGCAACCAATGCTCCCTATCCATGAGCGGGAGCACCCGGCGCTGTAGGAACTACGCAACGACCCCCAAGAAGTTCAGCTCCTGTTCCCGGAGCCGTGCCAACCTCCGGAGATAGGGCTCTATCCCCACGAGCTCCTGGGGGGTCGGGCCGTCATGCCAGCTGGGGAGCGGCGCCTCGGGGTGGTTCCGAATGTAGAACCACTGCGAGTGCCACCCCCGGTTGGACGAAATCGCTCGCGCCGGCATGTAGAGATGCATGTTGGCAGAACGGAGACTGATGGCGCATCCCCCGCACGGTGTCACCCATCTTGCGCCGCCGGAGTAGAGGAGAAACACAGTTGCCATGAAGAAAAACTTCCACAAGATGAAGTCCGGCTCCATCACCAGCATCCCTTCGACATGGCAGCGAAGGCCGCAAGGTGGAGGACAGAGTTGGGATTGATATTATGGAGCTCAATCCCGTAGTGGTGGAGGATGCCGCGGAAGAAGCGAGACGGCGGCGTACCGAACCCGCGCTCATGGAACGGAAGGAAGGAGACCACATACCCCTCCAGCAGGTCCGGCACTTTGGCGCCTGTGGGGACGATCCACTCGACGTCGTCGTCTACGGAGAGCTCAGGGCGCAACAGCCCCACATCCACCAACTCGAGCGCCCGCTCGTACTCAAGCGCGCATCGGGCCCAACTCCTCATCGGATGTTCTCCAGCCATTGGGGAGGCGCTCGAGGGACGTCTTGCAACTCAACGGAAAGCGTGGTTGAGACAGGACAGCGGCGGCGCAAACCCTAGGCTCCAAGAAGTTGGCACGGGCGGAACGAGGAGACGAAGAGGGCAAACAGTGCAGGCTCACGGGGGATGACGCGGCACGCAGATATTTATAGGGGGCTGGAAGGTGGAGCGGCACCTCTGTGACTCCCCACGCGCATGACCCCACGCCCTGAGTCACATTAAATGCGGCTGCTCGGTTACGTCTGCTCCACTGACCCCGGGTATATCGGGAGCCGCGCGCACGATGGTAGGTAACTGACACCACTCGCCTTTTTCCTCGCTCCAAATCCTGCATCCTATGCCTATCATCATTATAGGATCCATCCCGGGCCCACTACGCCGCGCACAAAGATTTTCTCTCATGCGTCCTCGGCAAAGGCACACACCCTCCGAGCACGAGCGCGCCTCAGATAAATATCCGGCTCGTCCAAGCTCGGCCAACGCACGCGGAGGTCGGAGGGACGCCCACGTGGCGCGACTAGCGGCGACGGCCTCCGGGCCCAGGTAAGCTAAAGGGATAGGGGATATAGACGCCCCGATGGCCCATTACGGTCTAGAGATACGAAGGCCAACCCAGCGGGGCTTGAAGTGGCCGACTCAGGACATCAGAGTGAGGGGCGAATAGGGGATGGACACACTAGCGGTCATCAGCCTGGCAATCGGATGCTAAGGTCATCCCAAGATTTCGTATTTGAGTCCGCCTTAGCGGATGATTGGTTCATGGTATTCCTCCGAAGGAAGGCAACAGGCCCCTGGGACCTATCGAACGGACCCGGCTACTAAATGAAACCGATCTAGGGTGAGCCACGACATGGGCCACTAGCCGGAACCCTATCGGACGGGAACCAACACCCCACTCTGATTTGCCCATTATGAACTCGATGAGCACCCATGGTTCGTCCGCCTCGAGGATAGCATGGCTCGGCTTACATTCCCGCTTCTCGCGGAGAGATGCGCGGGGAACGCACAGAAAGACGGTACAGACCCGAGACGATTCCTTGCATCGAGTAAGGACTCGGGGGCTTCCACCGCGCCCCCCGCCCCGGTTCTAGCAACTAGGTAACCGGAGGGAGAAACGCGCCGAGCCTCACTCGTCAAAGGTCCGCCAAGGTAAAAACGAAGCAAGCACTTTTCGATTTCTCATATAAACGCATATATGTGTATCTAATAATCCTTGCAGGGTTTACACGCTTACATGCTTTCTAAGAAGCCACGGGGCTAAGCCCAATCATCATACACCAAAAAACACGAAAACGTTTACAAGGTGGGCTGAAGGGAAATCCCCTGCCGAAAGGCCAAAAGCTGGAAAAACTATGTAGATGCCCATGGTAAGGGCACCTCCGCCCGACACCTATATTATCCAGGTCAGGCAACCCAGCCGCGGGGCCCAGCGAATGCCTGCCTGGTCACCGAGACCGCATCGGACGGCGGCGTCACGACCCACCGGTCGCCCTGACCCGACATGCTACAGCTATGGAAGAACAGCGGCAGCCTGGTCTTCAAGAAACCCCAGGCCGTGATGACGCTACTCCCTCTCCCAGAGTTGGTTGGGCGCTTTTCAGCTGCTCCATGATCGAGGACGCCGCCGGCAAGCGGCTCCGAGTCCGCCATACACTGGCAGATCCGAGTCCGCCAACCTTGCTGACGGTGACATCGCCATCAACCAACAGCCAAGGATGAGCCAACCCCTGGGGCCACGCAGGCGAACTGCCATGGCTTTCCCAATGGACACATCCTCGGCTGTCCTCTGGGAAGGGATGGCACGCCACCACTCCCCAAAAGCGGAGAGCAGGATCCATCCGGCGAACGGATGGACTCCACACTTTCCGCCCTTAGGGGCGATGCGTGTAGGGGGTGGTGACAACCTCCCAGCTCACCGGCGGTCAGAGTAAGGGAGAGCCTTGCGCACCTTGCAGAGCTTCCTCTGACCTCCGCCATTGGCCGAGAGGGGACATCAGCACCCCTAACGCAGAACTTCCTCTGATCTCGGTGCGCTCTCAGAAAGACTGCTCGCCGAGGCGGTTCGAGGGTGTCTCCAACAAGGCCTTGGGGGAAGAAGATGGGGCACTCCATGAGGCGGGATTGTGTGTCTCACCCCACAAAGTGGTCGTCCCTATTTATAGCCACCGGGGCACCCGAACGACAACCGGCCCGCAAAGGCCGCACCACTTGCCCCCCACCCAATTAAACCACACTACGCGCCAGCGCCGGTTTCTGAGGGGACACGGCGGGGCCATAAATGGCCAAAGAGTCCCAAGGTTCAGGGCTCGCCATTCGGAGTTTGACCGGCGGGGAGCGGCGCCCCACGCCGTACCCTGACAGAAAATCACGGTGTGCCCGTATTGGACCGACAAGGGGCAACGTCAGACTCCTTGTGCGACCGCATGGTATCGACCCCGTCCACTTGACTCCGCAATCGAATGGTAGCACAGCACAGTGCCGATTCGTCGCTTCGAAGCACGTCAGCCCAAGTTCAACAGTGCGCCTCGTGGCAGGGCAGACGTGCAAGCAAGGCTCTGGCTCCGACGTCGTAGCGGTCCTCTCCCTTCCCCGCTACATCATGGGGAGAACGAAGGGCCAAGCACCATACAAGTCTAGCGGATAAGCCCTTAGGAGGAAAACTCATCCCCCTAAGGCCTCGGGGGCTACACCTGGCGGGTGCGCTCGTGCGCACCCACCGGAATCCAAAAACTCAGCCGAATATCATCAGCACTCTCGGAAGCCTCCGGTGTAGTCCTTCACTACATCGCAGGCTCGGGGGCTACTCTCGGATACCTAAGAATAGGGTACCCTAAACACCGCACTTCGCAGAAACAAAATCACCCTCGGGGGCTATCCGCCTCGTCCAAGCAGGGGTGACGTCATCCACCCACGGGGGCTCCACGCCTCCGACCAACCAAGACAGGCGTCGCTCCCTCGAAGGATCTTCCGCCTCGCCTGAGCTCGGGTGACGTCGCCGAGACGTCATCCACCCTCAGAGGCTCTCCCGCCTCGCCGGAGCCAGGGCGACGTCAGCCATGACGTCCGCTACCCTCAGAGACACTTCCGCCTCCTCAGAGCTAGTGCGGCATCATCCGTGATGCAACCTTCCCTCGGAGGAGTCGATGCCACAACCGGCCCATGGCGTCCTGGCCTATGGTCAAAAGGTCCACAATACCCCTCGTCCTTAGGGATGGGGCTCCGAGGCGTGAACCACCATGCCTGCCCCTGTCCTCCCTACGGTACAAGGTCCTGTGCGACCTAACCAACGACTGACGTTCACCATCCCTGCTCCATACCACTGACGAACACTTGAACAGGGATTAGGGCGTCATCAGCCCTGTACGACGGAACGCGGGGGTGCCTGGCCCTGTGCGGCCAACCTCCGCCCATGCCCAGGTAAGGGAACAGCGATGTTCCCGGTCTCGAGGTGCATGGCTACAGCTCCATCAAGGACGAACAGGACCCGGACACATGTCTACAGGCGTAATCTTTCCCGGGAAGGAAGGCGGACAGAAGCTGAAGCACTACCAAGACTACAGCCCAAACCAGGCCCACGCTTCTCTCTCTCTACTGTAATCCTCCATCTCTCCCTACGTATAAAGGGGGGAATAGACCTCCAATCTCTCTCTCGGAACTTTTTTCAACTCATTCACACACGCACACACATACGCTTGCGTCCACGCGAACTCTCACCAAAACCAAGAACCTCGACGCACGAGACCTGGGAACCAGCTTCCCTTTCTCCACAGCTTGTAGCTCCCCTCTACAAGCTCCCCATGCTCGGTAACACGACTCCGCCGCAAACTAGACGTAGGGCGTTCATGCCTAAACCAGTATAAACCGTGTGTTCTCTGAGCATAACCATCCGAACTCCGACACGCTTAGAAATTTACTCGTTGGCTGTCTAGACCCCGGCATTTTAGACACCGACACTACGGCGCAAGCTGCTACAAGAAGAATGCAGGCTATCGCACAGACAATGAGGAGGGACTGTCGAGGGGGTGAAGAAGAAGAAGAAGACGAACAAGAAGCATTTGCTGCCTATTGAGGACGAATAAGAAGGGGGTTACACATCACGGAAAAGTCCTGCCCTGTCAGTGTGGTACCTGCCTGTCATTGACCGGCTACGTGCACTATTCAATCAGGAACCCAGAGGATGCCCAGCTCATGTACTGGCATGCATCACTAACAGGGAGCGAACCCCGCCTGACATTTGGCCTCTGAGTCCAGATTGCCCTGCTAACTTTGAGAATAGCAAGTTCATGTTGCCGTTGGGCTAGCTTGTCAAGGAACCGTGGGAGATTAGAAGGTTTCATCTCTAGTATATGCATGCTTTGAGGTTAGGCATGAAGGAATTCATTTATAGGGTCCCCAAGGAGTCCTTCCTCCTAGATGAGGACGCATATTTCTCAATTGTCTTCCACGACATGCATAGAATGCTACGGCGCAAAGATCTCGATGTCGCCCAAGTCACCCTATTTATCATGTAAGTTATTGCACCTCTGCATCTCTATAGCTAAGTAAGTTCATTACGATTGAAGTAATGTATGCAATGATGACTACTACTGCTTGCAGGATGCAATCATTTGTAAGCAAGGAGTTACCACAAAAGGTTATTTACCTATCTCCTATGCATATTACCGAGAGGGCCATCATTGGCCATGTGATAATGGACACGCATCCGAAGCTGGAGAGGTTGATAGGGATGGAGCGAGTGAATGCCACAGCTTTGATGCGAAGCGAGATCAAGTTCAGGAAGGGACACTACATCCTCAAAGCCATGAAGCAGCTCAAGGGAGAAGGGTGTATCCTTGCCGCTCACCAGTTCAGGTAAGTCCAAATGATACATGCATGTTGGCTTCACCACGTTTCATATTTCAAGATCTTAGATCCTTATAGTTTGAATGGTGTAGCACGGGCGTCACGGGGCATTGGATTGTATTCATAATCTATCCTTAGGATGGAATGGCTTGCATATTCGACTCCATGCGGAACACGCACATGCGAGGCTACAAGCAGTTTCAAGGATGTCTACGATAGTATGTGACTACACATATTTTCTTTTAAGCACTCAAAGTATATGATTATATCTGATGTTTGACACTAGTGGCATTCACATTCAGCGCGTACAGGATGTACGTGAAAGACCCCGACTGCATTGACCGTAGGTCCGATAAGGTGAGAAGGAATGGGGCAAAAACCTCAGGCTAAGGCGAGAATTCCCGGTAATACTCACTACTACAAGTACTACAACAACTTGTACTACTGCTATCCTACTACCACTACAACAACCCTACTACTACTTACTGTTACATATGTATATTTCACATGTAGTGTGCCAAGCAACCTGAACGCTCACTCTTCTGTAGATACTATGCTTGTGAGTATCTCAAGAGATGCGAGAAATTCAGCCAAAGAAAAGTGAGAATTGGCGGCAAAAGGAAAAAGTAGGTGAAAAGACCATCACTCAAACAATAGCCGACATTTGTAAGTTTGTCATCGATGAATATGCTGAAGTTAGTGGAAAATTATTCTACTTGGGCGGCGCGCTAGTGGCATTACGAAAGTACCAGCCGCTATGCACTTGGAGAACCAGCGGTTTAGACATGACTAACTACAAGCTGCCAGACATTTTCGATGAGATGAAGTTGTTGTAATGAACTTGTTTAATGAACTGCTGGACATGCTTTTGTGTATGTAATGAACTTGTAATATATGAACTCTGTGACATGGATTCTCTTGGAACAAGACAACATATTCATGTAATATATCTGTTTATTATCTGTACTTGAATATCCGTAAATGATTTGAAATTCAATTTAAAATTTTAAAAATATTTTTTTTGTTACTGGAAAATGTTAACCGTGGCAGTCGCTATAAGAAACCACCACGGTAGCGGTTCTTATAAGGTAAACGTCTCGGTTAAAGCTATTAACCGTGGCGGTTGCCCAACCGCCACGGTTAATGGTACTATTAACCGTGATCTTCGATCCATAGCGGTTAGGAAAACTGCCACGGTTAATCTATTTTTAACCGTCACGGAAAAGAAATCTTGTAGTAGCGAAATACTTTACAAGACACTCATGGTAAAATGAATGAGTTATATTTTTAATTGACCGTGACATATGCTATATATTTTCTAGAGTAGTACAATCGGTCTCGTTTTGGCACAATATACCTTGGACAGATCGTCCAATGGTTGTATATCTTTTAAATAGACAAGCTAGCTAGATATATATGGGACACATAAGGCGTTTAGTTTGGTCACATGTATCAAAAGTAATATTGCACTTAATTATTTATAAAAGTAAAAATCCAAACTGTACAACAAAATCGATGAGCTTCATTGTTCCTAATAAATGTATCGGAACCAAAAATAATAATCTATCATTATCTACACATACTTATCTCTGAATACATACGTGGTGTACACATATATAAAACGGAATATAACATGCTGTGGAATAAACAAAACTGACTCAGATCCCTCTATTTATTGCGGACTATTAGGCTATCCGCACTCTTCGTCATCTATATTCATTCTCTAAAAAGAATATTTCATCCTAGTCAGCGAGATTTTATTCTCTATACATATTTCTTCCGCACTCATTATACTCTACATCTCATACTCTATATTATCTGCCAATAGTTGGACCAACATATTTCTAAATAACTTTTATCTGAATATATCCTTGCGAGATCTTATTTTGAACGATTTATTAAAACAAATTTAATGATATTAACGGAATTAAATTTAATTTTTTGGTTTGTGAGTTATAATAATTTTTAACTAGTTAAAACAGTATTGCACGTAGATCGAGGCAGTGGACCCCACCAGATCGGTCGTGCGGGAGCCGCTCGATCTCTTCCACATATAGCGTCTGTGTGCCTGTGTCAGGCTGCATAGCGCGCGTATAGCGTCTCCGGTGCGCGTTTTTGTCGCGTAGGTGATTTAAAGTACCCAGTGCGGTCAGTCTTGCTCAAAAGGTGCACAAACTGTAAACGGCAGCGGCAAATAGTGGAACCAAACAGGTAGGCCCAATCATCACAAGCATCTCATACTCACAATACCTTACATACATGCACCAACAAGCAAACTTTTGAAACTAGCACATGGCAAATAATTGTGACATCTGATTGAGTTTGGAATTTGACGCATAGTGACTCATGTGCATGTTAATGAAATATTGTGAAGAGTTTAGTCCCGTCTTAGTTCTTAAATATGGATTAGACTAACATATAAGGCTACTAGAGTTCATACCACCATCTCTGGATTAATCTTTTATATAAAGAGAGGACAAAAGTGATAAGTAGAATGATGGTACATGTGATTCACTCAGCGTGTCGAGTGGATCTGAGACATTTGGACTTAAGAGGTCTTACAATAATATAGAAATTTGAGATTCATGCCTAACTTTCACCATGGACAAAATGCATGAAGATGGACATCATGATGGCATCATCAACACTAGAAGGATATCCATGTATAGATGACTTCCACCATGAATAAAATGCATGAAGATGGATATCATGATGGCATCATCAGCACTAAAGGATATCCATGTATGTCTAGTTGTCTACACGCTCGTGGACCATCACCTCTATTTTATAGAAATATCACAAATGGTCAAACAAGATCAATAAAAAACTATTTATTTTAGGATGAAGGGAGTATATCTCTATCTCTACTACTAAAAAGATCAGATTAATCTAATCTCACCCTCCCCTTGATTAACGCACCCTCCCCGTGATTAATCGTGCTATTAATCACCCCCGCCAAGCTCTCTGCCGTGGAACCTCCGCCCGCGCACGACACCCAGCTTTCCCCGCGGCCTTGTATTGCCCTTATTCCCTCATGTGCGGCTACTTCTGTAGTTCTTTTACACTCAGTGCGTCCCTCGTGCGTGCGGAGATATATAGGGGAAGAATCCGCTTGCCCCGTAAGGCCATCTTCCCCACGTCGAAGGCGGCGTGGTGTTCCTACGTTCTCGCACTCCAGAGTCACCTTGGTAGGATTCAAGTATTATGCCTGCTAACCATGACCTTTACTGGATCTGCGTCTACAGTTCTTTGTGCTTTGCACGAAAAGTTTCCAATCAACAAAGTTTGCTTACGTGCTGATGTTGAAATCGAAGTTATGGCAACAGCTAGCACATGCATCAAATGGGATACGAATGATTTCCTTATTCAGTTATTCTAATACTCCCTCAGTCCCTGAAAAATCAATTCCTAGAATCTATGTCAGTTAAACTTTTTTAACTTTCACTAACTTTATAGAGAAATATAACAACATCTATAAATTAAAATGAGTATCATATAAAAATATATTTTTATATAAATCTAATGATACTAGTTTGATACCATAACTTTTAATGTTTTATTCTAGAAATTTGGTTAAAGTTCAAAAAGTTTGACTTATGACAAACTCAGAAATCTATTCTTTTAGGGACGGAGGGAGTACTTAATACGGTTGTCAGTTGGCACCGTCATGCATACTCAAAAAGTTATTGGACACAACTACAAAAGTGGTCTCAAATTATAAAATATCTTAGGAAGGCGGGCTTTGATGACCTGATTACCATTTTTGGTGTTCATGTATCGTTATGCTCTTGAAAGAATTTCTGCTCCAGATTATTGCAAATTGACCTATACTTTTCAGGATATGGCTGCACATTCTGCCTATGACTTTATTAGAGGCGGCAGTTGAAAACCTAGCTCTCGCTAAGGATGTTAGGTTAGTCTCACATCGGTAGATGTTGGGTAGCACAAAATATAAGGCGGGGGAAGTCCTCACATATGAGCAACTCCAACGGTTTTGCAAATGGGCTTTGCATTCTTGTTTTTGCAAAAAAAAGTCTAAAAACCTCATATCCAACGGTTTGGTAAATGGGTTTTGCATTTTTTTTAACTTGGTAAATTTCTGGGAAGGACTGGCATATATGTCAACCGTGGATCACGCTTGGCATCGCTCCCCCGCGCAGTTTCTTTCTCCTGCGCACGTCTTTCTTTGCTAACCGCCGCAATTTTGGTCCACAATTTTAGTAATTGCCAAGTCAATTTTGTGAAACTGTTGGAGATTGATTTTTTTTACCTTTGCCATATTTATTTTGGACTTTACAAACTCCTAATTTTGCCAATAAAAAAATACAAAATCATTGGAGTTGCTCTTAGACTAGATTTTTTGGTTGAGTTAGGCTCAAGGATTTTATATGTTGTGAACTCCGGTAGATCTAGGACCATGCTGGCTCGTGGCGTAGCAGAATTGGGATGCCTACCTCCAGTATAACGATTAGCTGACGGAGGGCTGGCCAGTCTCTGATAATGTTTAACGGAGAAGGGCTTCATAAAAGATATATACTGCTTAACAATAACACACGCTAGAAATGGCTGATTCACATTATCACATAGACCATTTCCCAAAGGCGGCCAGGCTGCCAAAACAACTGGCTCTACTAATAGTTCCTGCATGCAGTACGGACATTTGAGTATCCTGATTTTGTTGGTAACAGAATAATAGTTAATGAGTATATTATATCTAGATTTGTATACAAACTCCGTTCAATATAATATTCGACCCCCGGCCCCATAGACACTAGCTACCTAGCTGTTTGGTTTCTTGCAACTTCGCACGGACAGACTGAAAAGTGTCTATTTGAGCCTTTTGTTCTTCAACATTGTAATAACGATGGCAATCTTTTACTTTCTCTGAAAAAAAAATATCCTAACATGCAGCCACTATCACAACGTACGCCTGGTCCCTACCAGCTAGTGGCACGCACACATAGATTCGCAATGTTGTTGTCTTATGCGTGGCCACGCGGACGAAACCCCCCTGTGAAGTGGACGTGCACGTGCTTGTCCACAATTGCGAGGAAAAGTCAGCAGGCCTGAAAGGCCAGCAAAGCTAGCTGCATGCATGGAAAAGTCAGAGCGGCAGCTCTGATGGTCTGACCTGTGTTAGCTGACTGCAAGCTACTCTCTTCTCCACTTACCCTCTCCACTTACAGCAATATTAGTTTATTATGTGTTTGGTTGGAGGACGGATGGGATGGAATGATTCATGAATATTGGGATAAGGATTTTTATGATGCATGTTTGGTTGAGTTGATGGAACGAGTCATTTTTCTGTTTGGTTAGATGGATGAAATTGGATGGGATTATAATAGTTGACTAATTATATCAGTTATTTATAAATAATAATAACTATATGGGCACTAATAAATATTTACTAATATTAGTTTTGCCATGATAATCATTAATTAAAAATAAATATGTTAATTAGCACACTAATAACCTAATTAGCACATGAAACATGCACAAATCAACATATTAGCACTTATAAAAACTAATCCTACCATCATAATTACTAAGTAATAATATAACATACTAATAATCCTTAATTTATTTACTAATGGCAAACACGAATCAACTGGTTCACGAGATTTTTACAAACCAGCAAATACAACATCTGAGGGAATATTATTCCCTGTCTATGAATCTGTTAGTCTAAGTGATTCATCCAACCAAACATCAGTGATCCTTGAACGATCTCATTCAATCTCATCCAATCCATGCAACTAAAACATAGTAAATACTTAACGCACATGTGATATATATACCGCTAATCAGCAACCCAAGAGAGACGACCTGTATGTGCTATAGTAGAAGCTTATAATTAATTGAAGTGATGACGACGAAACCGTGTCAGCCCTCTGTTACCTTTTTTTTTACTACTACTGCTGTCGATAACTTGCATTGATAAAGTATGGTGGAGCATGGTCTGCCGGCGCCGGCGCTTGCCGCTGCCGTCACAATTTTATACTCCCTTCATCCCACAAATAACACAATTCTTTGACTTCTACAATTACTCTTTGACCATTCGTTTTATTTAAATTTTTTATATAAATAATAAAAGAAATAGGTCATTATGAAAATATATCTAACGATAAAATAAATCATAGTGAAACAAATAATATTTATTAAAATATTTTGAATAAGACGACCGACCAAACGGGAATCGTCGAAGTCAAAGAATTACATTTTTTGCGGGACGGAGGGAGTATGTGTGTGAAAGATCAATATATTAGTTTTATTTTATTACTTGACTCTGAGACAATTTTGTAAATCAAAGTATTATATTTCTCCAATTAACCATAAAATATGGTATGCATATAGTTATACATATTTCTATTTTTTGCACAAATTAAATCAAATAATACACTAAAATCTCTATTTTCAACTAATTAAACCATAAAATATGGTACACATAGTAGAAATGAAAGGTGTATACTTAGAATACCAATTTTAGTTTCCTTCTTCAAAATAGTCAAACTATTTCAAGTGATTGAAGCTTAAAATGGCAAAGAGAGAAAATCATAAAGAAAAATCACATATACACCAAGAAATAACATATGTTGCCGCTAAAACATAAGAGGATGAAGATAGTAACCTTTCAATAAGTTGATGGAGGCGTAGAAGTGTTCAAATGGATCAATTGCCGGAGAGAGGAAAAAGAACAGTGAAGAACACAGCAAGAAACACTGTGTAATGGAGCTCTCGGGCTCGGGCCGGGGAGGAGTGAGAGTTCAAATAGGGGGAGGAGACATTTAATCCCGGTTGGTGTTACCAACCAGAACTGAAGGCCAACCTTTAGTCCCGGTTGGTAAAAGTTGCTGCTGCAACTTCCTGACACCTGTAGCCATTGGGAGGGTACTTTTAGTCCCGGTTGGTAACACCAACCGGAACTAAAGACCTTTTTGATCCCGGACGCAATTTTAGGCGAGACTAAAGCTCATTTGACATATCAACCAAAGGTTTGTTCTGTAGTAGTGGCAGGTTCAGTTCAGGAGGATGAATGACCAAGTTCGAGTTCTCCTCTCTCTTGGCCATTACATGGAGGGGAACTCAAGTGGGCTACCTCCCATCTTGGACCACGCAGTGCCAGATGGTTCACTTTGCCCATTCTAGATGTGCGCGGGTTAATCACTACTAGATAAGATGAAATTCTTGTCGGCACCGTGGATTTCTGTGGGCTCATTGGAAACAATCAATAACCTAGTATAACTCCTGGCGGCTGCTAAAACCCGAAGGAACCGTTCTCGTATTAATGTCGGTTATCGAGTAACCCTCAGGAGTGTCTAAAACCTCTAGGGAACACCTCGACGGTTCCTCCTGTCGAGTGCTTATAGCCGTCAGGAACCTAGAACTCCCGTGACCCCAAACCATAAAACAATGATTCGCGGGCGTGGTAAAACTTAGTTTAGCAAAAAAAAAATTCCCGCGGAAACCAGATTGTATTATGGAACCCACACAAAGATCTATATATACCAAAACCCTAGCTTTATCCAAGTTCTCCACCTTGCCGCCTTCCAAGACTTGCAGGTCACCCATGGCCCACCGCCCCCTGGCAACCTCGCGCCGCCACCACCTCGCATCTTCACGCTACCCCTGGAGCACTACCAGCGTTGTTGTCCTCTACAACCCCAGTAGATGCAACAGCGCCACCATCCCACGAGTCCACGCCCTAAACCTGCTTCTGTCACCTCACTTCGTACCAGGACTGACCAGGGAATAATGGATGTATAATTTGGTGAACTGATGCTAATCTTTGGGGAAGCTCAGGGTCAACAATCACTCGCCATCTAAATTCTTAAACTTGATCGAGCGGGTTTGAAAGTTGATTTGCAAGCCCTATAGGTTCCATGCTTCTACTTGGTCTTCTCGTGCCTAAACTGAACTGCAAGAAGGAGGGGTTCCAAAAGGGGGTAAAAGGAGATCCACAAGTGGAGGAGGGGATCCGTTTCCACGACAACTGTTTCACACGCAAGTGATATTAGTCTGTGTACCTGATGTTATTCATGTCACCACTCTTGTCAGGAACTTGAAAACGATTCTTATCATTTATTTTTCTGATGGCTGGATGATAGGAAATAAAATTTAATCCTATTGTTAGTTTCCTTTCTCCGACGGCTGCAATTACAGGAATTGAATGAAGATTCCTATCGGTATAGAATTCCTGACGAGAATTCTTGTCAGCCAGGCTAACAACACATGAGAATTGTCAATGAGCTTAGGACCATCGGTATTGCCATCAGGAATAATATACCGTCAGCCGGCTATCAGGAACACTCAGCCTTCCCTGTTGAGCTATTCTTGATGATGGATTTCTGACGGTTGCCCGATAGGAATATATTTAAAGACGGTTTTATGTCCATTTCTGACGGTTTTTGGCCGACAGGATTTTTCGCTGCTCTGTAGTGGTTGGGTATAGTCTACTTCTCCCTCTTCGATTCGCCAAATAAGCACCGACAGTGACGTCCTCATACAAGACTTGTGGCTTATAGCCAATTCCTTCCAAATTAGGGCTCGCTATGTCTAAAGGATATTTTGAGGGATGTTAGTAGTGCTACTGCCGGGTATATTATTAGGACTTAGGAGGCAATAGAAAATTTATTTCTGTCTCCATTCATTTCTTTTCTACTGAGAGGGACAGAATTTTATTGTTGTGTCTAGTAGGAACAGGACACAGCTTATTATTACTATTACCTGCACACCATGGGGATGAAATTTGGCTTAATGTGACCCATCCTTACTACCTGGTTAGGTAAAATACATTGCTGATACGTACCCTAATAAGGAGATAATTAGTTAATTAATATGAGATACAATTGGCGAAGATGACCTGCTTTGTCGCCACACAAATCAGTAGAGAAAGAGAGAGCAGAACACACCTTTGGCTGATTTCCAAAATCGGCTTTAGCCCCGGTGAAAATTGCGCCCGGGACTAAACATACCTTTAGTCTCGGTTGGTAACACCAATCGGGACTAAAAGCCCCCTCCCAACGGCTACGGCCGTCAGATATTGTCAGAGGGGCTTACCAACCGGGACTAAAGGCCTACTTTTAGCCCCGGTTGGTTCCACAAACCGGGAGTAAACCTTTAGTCCCGGTTTGTGGCACAAACCCGGGCTAAAGGTAGACCTTTAGTCACGGCTGGTTCTATGGACCGGGACTAAAGGTTCCCCCTATTTGAACTCTCTTCCTCCCTTCCCGAGTCCGAGAGCTCATTTCTTCCTCTCTGTTCTTGCTTGTTCTTGGTGTGTTCTTCATCTTCTCTTCGGCCATTGCTTCATTTGATCACTTCTACGCCTCCATCGACTCGTTGAAAGGTTACTATCTTCGACTTCTCATGTTTTAGCGGCAACATATATTGTTTCTTGGTCTATATGTGATTTTCTTTATGATTTTCTCTTTTTTGCCATTTTAAGCTTCATTCACTTGACATTGTTTGAAAATTTTGAAGAAGGCAACTAAAACTAGTATTCTAAGTATACACTTTTCATTTCTACAATGTCTACCACATTTTATGGTTTAATTAGTTTAAAATAGAGATTTTATAGTGTATTATTAAATGAGGAATTTATGGTGGATTTCTTGATATATATATATATATATATATATATATATATATGCCACTTGAGGAAGATAATCTTAGTGTATGTTATTTGATATGTCAGTGTATGTTATTTGATATGTTAGTGTATGTTATTTGATATGTGATATGCGATAGATAATATTAGTGTATGTTGTTTGATATATGTAGAGGAAGATAGATAGATAGATAGATAGATAGATAGATAGATAGATAGATAGGTAGGGATAGATAATCTTAGTATATGTTATTTGATATGTGATATGAAATTTAATATAGATAATAGATAGATAGGGAGAGATAGATAGAGAGATAGAGAGATAGATGGATACTGATATATATATATATATATATATATATATGAAATATAATCTGAGTATATGTCATTTAATATATAGATGGTTGGACGTCGTAATCTCCCACCACCGAAAGAAATTGGTTGGAATGGTTATTGTACTTGGATGGGTTTCGATCTGGTATTTCCGGTAGTACCGCGGAATTATCCGAACATAGTAAGTTAATTAACATGTCTTATATGTAATGTAGATGATTGATCCAGTTGTTTGGCTTAAAGGAACACTCGCCTATTTTGGTGTTGACAATGTGGATGTTTAGATTAATTGTGTAAACAATGGTCCAGAACTCCAATGTCGTATTTCATTTTCAATTTCCGTTAGGATGGGTCTTGGTCATGGTCGTGGTCGTGGTCGTGGTCGTGGCCGTGGACGCGGTGGTGTTTGGCGGGCACAATGTGTTAGAAATCTCATAGGTGGGAATACAGACATCCCAACGTGGTCTTGCTATTAAGTATGTTGTCTTTGCTTGTGTTGTCACTCTCTCAAGAAATGGGATCACACTTCCTACTCTGTCATCAGTGAAGATTGAAGCTATTAATCGCAACATGCACTAGTACAAAAACAGACTACACAGTCGGTTCACAACCTATTTCTACAGGCGTTTTTCAGCGCCAACTGCGCTGGGTGCCAGTAGAAATGGGACATTTCTACAGGCGATTGCTTGAGAATAGCTTGTAGAAACCCATTTCCACAGGTGGTTCTCTTAGTAAACCGCCTGTGTAAATGAGTCATTTACACAGGCGGTTCACTAAGATAACCGCCTATATAAATGATATTCCAGTTTTAAATTTTTGGTATTTATATAATATTGTATTATTTTCTATATATATATATATTTATTGAGACTACTAAACCCTATTAGATGGTGTTCAAATATATAGCAACATGTAAACTAAATATCTCATACATACATTTCTTTCTTAAAAGTACCATGCTCGCAATAAAGTTACAAGTGTATGACACATTATATACATGAGTCTCACGTTCACACATAAAGTTACAGGCCTATATACATCAAGAGTTTGGACTTGTCCTCTAAAAACCGGACCAAGTAAGATTTAGGCTATAAACCTCTGTTAGCGCTTCGTACTCGGGCTTGGCTAATTCACTTTCATAATCATGATATTTCCCTACACTTGAGATGACTTATTTGATGAGGAAAAGGCACACGTCCTCGACTATGTTGTACAATGCCTTTTCGTTGATGGTCGTCGCCTTGACTTTTTTCTTGGAAGGTTTCTTCGTAGTTGTTGTGTCGTCTCCTCCTCTCATGTGCTCGCACACGTAGTATCCATAGAGAACAGATCCTGCTGGTTGCTTGTGGCACTATAAAATAGAAAATTAAAGTGCTTATTTATAGATGCTCGCACACGTAGTACATGTATGATCTGTATTCATAAGAGTAAGTTTTCATACTTACCATCCAGTCATATATAACTTCCAATGGCTTCTTTTCTTTTTTCTTCGATTCAACCTTTCCACCGTGCATTATATAAAACCGCCATGCCCTACGAACTCGAATACAGTCACCGTGTTAATTATTCTTAAAATCTCATAATGCAAAAGTATACGTGCATATCTCAACTTACATCTCTAGCATCTCAATGAAATGTCTATAGCTTGATGGTGGGTAATTTGCAGAGTCTAATACTAGCACCCTTCCTTTTTTAGGATAAATGACGACGCAGATCCAGTGGTCCCTGCATGAATCAAATTCATAATACATTTGTGCATTGAAATATTATGTAGTTTGATCACCCAAAGTTATATGGTGCCACTACCCAAACTCATATACTTACCCAAAGTTGTACGGTGCCACTAACGATTTCCTGTCTTGATACTTTTTCATACACTTTGAAATGTAGAAGGAGTACTTGGCTTCAAATTTAAACTGTAATTGTCTCCTTTTGGCGGCCCGTGCTTCACCTTCTAAGCCTCTTAAATCGTCGTTGTTCACCCCGATTCTAAAGGTGTGCCTTTCTTCGCATATATCAATTGGGTTCAGATAGGCAATCCTTTCCTCGGCACAATAATCGAGGTCCGAACAATAAGCCTGCTCCTGCTCATCAAATAGCATTCTACAAGGCACATGCATATGTCAGATATTGAACATTGATACAACTACAATGCATGCCAGTTATTTAACATTGATACAACAACAATGCATGTGTAACTATGTAACACTTACAATGCAAACATCGTTATTATCTGTACGTCTAGTCTCTCGAGGTTCATCATCAACCAAATGTCTTCAAAGCTAATCACAGACATATTATGATCACTTTGAAATGCCTTATGTGGTATAGACACGTTGATGGCGTGAATGCCAGCAGCAGATGCTCTCATGTACAGTCATGCATCCTTTTTACATTGTTTGGGACCTTTTGGAGTTTCTCCCAGCTTAGTAGAGGTTTTCCCACCACATAGGTTTTAGGAACGGACTTGTAGTCTTCCCAAGTTGACACCTTGATTTTGCAGGGAATCACCTTATGCACCGGCTGCGCTGACTTCTTGAGCTCAGACAACTCGAGGACTTCACTAGTGCGTTTTTGTCCAATTCCTTTCAAAAATCTGGCCGTGCCAGTTGTTTTTTTCTTTGGCTCGAAGGGGGAAATCAACTTGGGGATAGGAAACTTCTTCTTTGGCGGCGCTGGTGGCTCCGGTGTTTGTTTAGGATCTGTGGGTTGTGGGGAAGGTGTGGATTTTTGTGGTGGAGGTGGCAGAGGTGATGTTTGTGGAGGTGATGACTGTGGCAGAGGTGACGGAGGTGGCGGAGGTGATGAATGTGGCGGAGGTGACGGAGGTGGGCTCGCAAGAGAATGGATTGGTGATGGTGGTGGGTTTGGAAGAGGATCAGTAGGTCCTGATGACTCCTCAACTGCTATCTCTTGCAAGGACGGTGGCGGCTCACTCAGCTGGACGTCTCGCCGAGGCTAAAGAATGAAATTGTTTATAGCCTGTCTGAGTTTCTCAATGTCCTCGGGACCAGGGATGTCTAACATCTCGTCCTCATATCCTTGGACCACGGCCGATACTTCTACTCTGCAGTAGTCTTCAGGAATGTCAGCACCGTGGTATTTGCGTCCTGGGATGGCTTTGCCCGTGGCTACTTCCCTTGTACGATGATTGTTAATGTCATATCTTATGACTAGGGAGCAAGCCACGGGAGTAACAATGTCGTCAATCGGATATTGAATCTTATTCCCTATAGACGCGACACTGCTTGTTACCTCGGCAGCGATCTACTGGGACACCACTGGGACTAGCTGCATCTGGGGTGCCTGAGTGCTTATTTGTTGATTTGACACCGCACTCGCCAGTTTTCGCATCAACTCAGGAGGAGGATCATCAAGCAATTTCTGCATAAACTCTGTGAACTCTTTCTTAGCCTCCTCCATTAAATAGCTAGCCATTTCTTCCTTGTATCTATTACATTTACTGTACTCACCTTCCCACTGAGGGCCGAATTCATCCTTCCATCCTTCTTTGGATGAGACGCCTCGAACACGGCCAGGATGCTCTGGGTTACCCAAGCCCTCACTAAGGATGCCCCTCTCTCTTCGTGGCTTGAATGTACCTTCCTGTTGCTTAGCTGCCACCGCAAATATGTTCTTTGCTACTGCTTCAACCTGAGGGTCATCAAAGGACAAACCGCTGTCGGTTTCCTTTGGTTTTCTAGCCCTAATCCAATTCGCGGACCTTTCACCAACTTGTTCGAACAGCGCCGGTAACCCTTTCGCCTTCTTAGCAGCCTCTTCTTGTTGCCATTTGGGAGCCTGACGTTGATAACCACCTGAGCCTAGATGGTGGTGGTACTTATTCTTCTTTGCGAGAGCGGAGTTGGCTTCGCTCAGAGCTATGAATTCTGCTTCTTTCCTCTGCTCTAGAAAGACCGCCCACTAGCCTTTAGTAATCTTGTACGTTGTTGTAGGGTCCAACCCTTTCTTGGCAAACTTGTTATTTAACTCATGCCTCTAGTTTCAGAAACTGATCGCAGACTGCTTCAATGTATAGTCCTTTACCAATGCCTCTGGTATGGCTCGAGGAAACTAGAACCTCGTCTTCATTTTTTCCTAAATTCTTGTCTTGTCATCCTCCGACACAATGGACCAGTTCTTGTTAGTGATGTCAAGGATGTCCCTAACACAGAATCCAATTGCGTTTTGGTACTTGGATAGGGCCTCCAAAGGAGCTGTGGGTTGCCCGGTTGGGCTAACTTCTAAGATGGAATATATGTCATCTGGAAACTTGTTCAATCCTCTCTCGCCTCGTTTGGCACCGCTCCGCTTCCTTTTCCTTGATGGCTCATTGCTCGTTGTCGCGGTCGGTTCGGGTGCGTCTTCGGCACGTTGTGAGATCAACTCTTCCATCTGAGCCAATGCCCTCTGAATATAAATATTGTGAGTTTAATGGTGATGGTTTTAATAGACATGTAATTAAATAAAAACATGAAATCATATAATTACCTCCTCGGCTTCTGGATCATAATCAGGGTCATGACGTAATTCACGTTCAAATTGTTCTCGAGCCTTCCTCACTTCGGGACGCTCGAAGTTGTCGCTAGGGCTCTAAGTGTTCTCCAGGGTTGATTGCTTCCCTTCTTCTTCCTCCATGGGGTCGGACAACCCCGAGCCTTGCCCCATTTGGTGGGTGTCTTGTACTTGCTCCGTGGGGTCGGACGACCCCACGCCTTACCCCGTTTGGTGGGCATCTTGTACTTGCTCCATGGGCTCACACCCTGGGGCTTGTTCCATGTGAACGGACCCTTGTGCTTGGTCCTTGTTGCTTGGAGATGTCATTGTAGAAATCTTATAAAGGATAGACATTTATATAAGTATTTTTACATCTATACCTAATAATCAAATGTCTATACAAATGTCAGTGAATACAAATGTTTATGTTCCCCTTTTTTATAATAAACATGCATTTATAATATTGGAAAAGCTTTTAAATAAGCATGAAATAATTACAAGTATTTATAATCATTGCAAATAGACACAAGAGGTCTTTTTCTCGGGGAATAAACATGAAGCATATATATATATAAGGTCTCATTTAATAATTACAAGCATTTATTACATAGAAATTTGGGTAGCTTGAATATATTGGAGGCATTTATAGTCAAAGCATTTACATATACATATATAAGCATTTACAAGCATTTCAATATCGAAGCATTTAAATAATTACAAGCATTTACAAAAATATATAAGCATTTAAATATATATATATAAGCAGTTAATAATTACAAGCACTTACTAAATCAAAAAAGAAGAAATTTCTAAACCTGGCATAACCCTCTCTCTCGGCCCAGTTGGCCTCACCCACCGGCCCACCAGCCACTCGGCCTCCCAACCGGCCCAAGCGGAGCACCTCCCCACCCGCAGCAATATTTACACTAGCGGTTGGCTTATGCCAACCGCCTGTGATAATCCCACACCACAGGCAGTTGGCAGCCAAAACATACCACAGGCGGCGTGAAACCCACAACCGCCTGTGGTGTGTTTTGAGGGGCGCCAGCAAAAATAGTTTCTCTACTAGTGATGTATCATGATCTTCGGGGTTTGTGTGCACGAATGACTCAGAACTCGTCAATGGTAAGTTTAAGACTCATAGCTTATACCTAGATTTGTTGTTATATGTTGTCAATATTGCTCTCATAATTAACTCTATACTTATAGGTAGAGAAGTATAACATGACCTACGCAGGGTGTAGTTTTGAAGTCATTCTGAACCAAGTAATAGATGCATTGGGTTATGACTGGCAATATGCTGATGAAGAGCCAACACTAACTACTGCAGGATTTCAAGCAAAGTTGGTTGCGACTAAGAAGGGAGACCCACCAACTACTCGACCACCGTTAAACGTTGTTAATACACCATGTGCTCATAAGTGTGAAGCAACTGTGAGTGCACTATTTAATACGTTGTTGTTCATCGATGAGATTATTGGTTACAAGATAGGTGACTTACACTTCTCCGAATTGGTAGTACTAAATCATTGAACTATTGTATTGTACAATAAGATTGACACTTCTATGAATTTCTGTAATATTACGACCCGGCCGAACCACTCAAGCCAAATCAAGACGAACATTTGTATGAGATTTAAGTGGCGAGAGCGGTTGTGTCTTAAGTCAAGTAACAATGGATACTGATGTAAATTTTATGTGCATATATATATTATACTTATTTATATATATATAGCTCCATAATATATTTATATATAGAGTTTCATAGTTTATTTGTGTGTTTAATGCTTGAAACTAACTTATAAGTGCGTGAATACATGTATTAGCAGCGAATACATGTATTAGCAGCGAAGAATACACATTTGAATACCTAATCTAATTGTAAAACCAAAACAAAGTAAAACCCAAATAAAAAAAAAGACCTTTAGCCCCGGTTGGTAACCAACGGGACTAAAGGGCACCCTTTAGTCTCAACCGAGGCTAAAGGTCAGGCTTTAGCCGCGGTTCTCTGAACCGAGGCTAAAGGGTGGACATTTAGTCTCGATTCCTTAGCCTCGGTTCAGGCACCGGGACTAAAGCCCCTTACATACCGGGGTTAAAAGCCGGTTCTGTACTGGTGCTAGAGAGAGAGAGCCGGCCGTTTTTGCTTGCTAGATAGAAAAGGAAATGGAGCTAGATGGCATCATGAACATATATATCATGCAACAGCAGGCAAGAAAACAACAGTAGGGCTTCCTTTGGGAGGACTGGGCACAGCCGCCCAGGGAACAGCAGCCCCAAGGGGGATTTTTGTGGATGATCATTTCCCTGGTGGCGTTCCCCCTCCCCCTATTCTGCTGTTTGGAGGAATCGAGGAAGGGTCCAGGGTGTCTCTCTTTGTCTGCTGAACAATTGAACGCTGAGTAGAGTATCTTTTCTTGTTCAAATAAACAAAAGAAACAAATGCTCATAGAAGCTATGAAAGAAAACTCAGAAATTAGGAAAAATATTAAACTAATAATTTTATTATTGCAGATTTTTTTTAACCCAAACATGGAAAAATGTAAGTACCACGGTAAAGCTAGGAACATTAATTTTTTTTAAAAAAAAGCCAGGAACATATTCTATATCACATCATTATTTTGAGGAAACTTATGCCATTTTTCCCAAGGTGATGGAAGATAAAAGAACATATTCATTATCTATACGGACAAATATATACTTGAAATTAAACTAGTCAAATCATGCAAAAATTACAGGTACATTACAAAGTAACTTAGCATGCACAAAATTGCAGCTCCAACAGAGATTACTCGATAGCATAACGGCTTAAGTAAATTAGCACAGAGCAAAGATGGTTCTCAAACAAGCTAGAATCTACACCCATTGTCAAATTACAATACAAAAAGTCCAATAATACATAAGTTTTATTTATTATTATGGGAAATGAACACAATTAAAATTTCAATCTTAGCTAGCTAGGCTCTGCTCCTTTGTGTCCAATGGTAGCAGCAATGAGATGAACACACAAGACGTGTAGGAGGCAGGTAGATAGACATTTGAGGCCTAAATCTGCAGCAAAAAAAACATGTAACATCAGTGGAATATGTATTTTCTCCTGCTTTATTATCAATTATCAATTGAAACTATATGCATTGCACTGTAGAGGGCTATCATCTAGTACTGCAACAGAAATGTCAAAATAAACTGCTTCCTGACAACGAAATTTATGAATTAGAAAAGGATAAGCAAAGAAAAAGAAGCGGAAGACAAGCATAGGCATCAGAAAAACTTATTACATTGCAGACATGCAGATCTCCAGCTAGCATGCTTGAAAACCACAGATTCACCTTACCAAGTTAGCTCTTACAATCCAGTTTCTTTACTCTGTTGGACTTATATCGAAGACCTCATTACCAATGTGATTAAACATGGTTTACTGTTATGCCAGTGAAACTATTTTGCTGGGTTCCCAAATGAACTTTCTACAGCCAAGAAGCTAGATGTCTGTGCCTTGGCTAATTTCTGCAGAGCATATTTGAACAAGACACAATACAGTTGAATGAATAGATGCATGGCAGATATACATGGCAGCATGTAAATGTCTTGAAATCGTAATTGCATCTTCTGCCCAAATGGCAGCAATAACAGAAGATATTCCTCTTTTTAATAGCATCTACAGAATATACTCGCTAGTAATAACCAATCCTGGTGGAGTCAAAGACCTCAATGGAGACGAGCATGCTGGTAACTTAATTTTGAAAAAAAGGACAATATCTCCCTATTTCAAATGATAAGTTATGTCTAGATATATAGTACATCTACACAAACAAAATCCCAAATTTTGATCATCCCTCTCTCCTATGTACCAAAAAAACTATAAATTTCATAGTTTGATAAAAAAATTGTGCATGTTCGTTTAGCACTAGTAGAACTGTAGTTTTTTATCACTTGCCACAACTCATGTAATTCACAGGGATTTGTATAAAAACACAGCATCAGAGGTCCACAACTTGCCTCCCTAGTCCTTATACACATGTCTAAAGGTATTGGATTTGCCATACACTATCGGCGGCTTGAGCAATTATTTGGATAAAAAAATTTCACCTGATACAATTGGAAGCTTTCACCGAACACCAACAAATATGCAGTTCTTGCGCATGCATTTGTGCACATGTTCAGGTACCCTCTAACCAAACAAGTGTTGTATAAAAAGGGCATGCTGTATATATCAAAAGGGCATGCATCATCCATTCCAATCATAGCCTGAGCAAAAAATCAGTCACAGACAAACAGAAGTATCATCTTCATACCTGAGCAAGCAAGCAGAACTAGTTGTCTCACCTCTTGTCTTCAACCTGAAAACAAGCACAGCCTGCGTAGTGTCAACTGCCAATTGTTCTTCACCCTGAAAACTACTACTGTCGTCTCCAATCTAAGAAAACAAGCACGAACTAACAGAATCGTCTCCAGTATGAACCAACAACAGATCCAGGAGAGAGACTTGAACTAGATCTTGGAGCTTACCTGAAGTGGCTCTTGAAGCTGAGATGGTGGTGGTGGCGGCCGTATGTTGATGGCGAGGAAGACCTCAGCAGCCGCGTAACAAGGGCGAGGATCAGGGGAGATAGGGCGAGGAAGGGAAGGTTGTGGTGGAGGCGGTGAGGCGAGGGCAGCGGCGGTACGGGGCGACGATGATGGCGGGGCAAGGATGGCGTCGACGGCGGCGGCGATGGGCTAAGGACGCTGTCGACGAGCAGCGATGGGGCGAGGACGACGTTGACGAGCGGTGGTGGGGTGAGGACGGCGGCCGCCGGCGGCCACGGTGGAGCGCTTTCTTCGTCTCGCTGCTTCGCCTCGCTCGGGGAAACGCCGCCCGGACCCTAGCGTGCGGGAGCCGCCGCCCCGGGGAAAAGGCAGGGTTCGGGTCGAGCTCCCCCTCCGCGTGGGCTTCCAAATGCAGAGGATTCTAGCCCGTGGCTTACTTCCACGCGGGGCTTCCCACCCAGGGAAAAGGCCGGGACATCCACGGGGAAGCGGGCTTCCAAAGGAGGCCTAGAAGTAGTACAGGACTGACGACGGTGGGCAACCAGAACGACAACACAACTTTAACAGACAAATGGACATTACTGAGTAGAACACAAGCAAGCAATCTCGATCATCGTCGTCATCGAGGTCCGTCAGCCTAGAGCCTCAGCTCGAGGTCGGGCTCTTCGGTCGTCCCCTTGGAGTTTGTGGCCTCCTCCGTGGCCGCCATGGTTCTTGAGGACCTGCTCCAGTTGAGCACGTCGACATCGATCAGCAAGTCGTTGCTGCAGTCCAGCTGATCCGGCACGCAGCGCACGGTCGCCGGCGGTGCATGGCCCCTCCACCTCTCCACCATCTCCGAGCGCAACACCGCGGCAGCCACAGCCCCGTGATGCACAGGCACCTCCATAGACCTGCAGACGCCAACTGCGACCGCGTCGCCGCCGCAGTGCGGGGAGCCTGGCACGAGCGTCGTCAACGACGCCGCGGCGAGCACGCTGCCGCCGGCTGCGCGCGCCTCGAGCTCGATCATGGCGGCGTAGGAGCCGGCGTAGGGGTCCAAGCTGCCGACCGCGCGCTTCTTCTTGTGCGCGTTCTGGTGCCCTCCCAGCGCCTGCGACTTGAGGAACGTCTTGCTGCAGAAGAGGCACGGGAACAACCGGGCGCCGCGCTTGCCGTCGCCGAGGACGCCGCTGCTTGCTTGGTCGGAAGAAGCAGGCGGAGCCGCACCACGAGAAGACTCCATCGTGGACATATACGATATAGTAATACAAGCATTCCGCTCATATATGACAAGGTGCGGCTATGCTATTTTGGATGGAAATCAGCAGGTACGTAGTACCATAGTGGAGAGCCAGGGCCGGGGGACAGCAGACAATGATGCCGCCGGTGTACCAAAGGATCTAGTGGAGTATTGCATTGGGCTTTTACTAATGGAACATGTGGCTTGTACAACATTAGGGGCTAGCTGGAATCCTGGTTCCATGATTCCATCTACCAAGTTGATGGGGGGACAGGGGGGGAGAAGGACGATGCGAGAGTAGATGGGTTGGATGGATGGGGAGAATCAATGGATGGCAGCGAGTTTCGGTTTTTTTCTTGGGATGGAAAATATTTCTACACCGGTCTATATATTTGATAAAAATTATAATGTATAAGTATATATAGGTACATAGAAATAAGATATTTGCGTATGACTTTATTCATAATCTTACTAATAAGAGGCTTCATGTTAATCCTTACCAAACAGCCTAAAAATAAATTATAAAAATTCTAACAATAATCAGAACATCAAACATTTAATTTGGTATACTCTAATCAACATCATCGTAAATAATAACCATCGCATCTATTATGTTTTATAAAAAAAATGCACACCTTTGTCATTATATTAAATATATTAAGTAGCAAAAACCTAACTTTATATTTAAATTACACAACCTCTTCCACTATGAAAGATAATCCAAACTATGCCCAAACTTTCAATCTAAATTACTCACCTTTGTTATTATAAAATATAATTTAAAATCACCCCTAATAGTCTTTTATAAATTACCCACATTTGGTATTATAAAAGATAAAACCAAAGCAACCCCTAAGTTTTCATTAAAATTACCCATATATATCATTATGAAAGAAAATATAAAGTAACATATTTTAATTATATCTAAGCTATCCACACAAGTATTAAGAAAAATAAAAAATATCTCTCAAATAAGAAATAAACACTAATTTAAGCTATGACAAAAATAACTCAATATACATAAAGTTGTTATATATATTTCTAAATTACACACATCTACAACTGCTTACTAAACAGTAAACATATTGTTATGTTCCACAATATAGACAAAGTAAACATATATTTAGAACCAATATTTATTTAGATATATTATCAATCATTGAAAATTATTTCTTATTAACAAACCACATAACAATGACACTGATAAAATAGTTTAAGTTTTCTTATTACTTTATGATAATAAATTTAATAAGTTGTAAGTCTATATAAGTTTATACATTTTGATTGAAACTATAAATATTGATCATTTAAATTTAAAAAACTCTAAATTTTATTAAATATTGCTAAAACCCATATAATTCTTTGGTGTAAAAAATTCAATGTGTTGAGTACCTCGATGCAAGCTAAAAAAACAATTTAGCCATTGTAAAAACCAAGATGATAACCTAGGACCTACAATATTTTTAATTAAATAAAATTTTAAAAAATGAATCAAAGATCCAGTAAGCACTAGAGTACTTAGTTTTAACTTGACAAGTTGACACAAAATTACTACAACAAGACTAAAATTTAAAAGAAAATAATAGATTAATTATATTAGAAAAAGGGTTGCAACAAAAGTTTAAATAACTTGGTTTAAACAAAATACATATCACACTAGGAAAATATAAATCCTAGAATTTTTAATTGGATGTTCATAATGGATCGGAGCCTCTATGGAGACCTGTTAGAAACAAAATATAATTTTAGAACTTCTCACAAAAGACAATAATCTTACCATCAATTCTCTTGACTCTAATCACTATTGATAATAATATACATTGCATCTATTCTATTTCTATTAATTACCCCACTTCTGTGATCATGTAAAATCAACATCTACAACATTAAGAAACATGATTCAAAGTAAACATAAATTTATAAATAATTACCCGCTTGATATTATGATATATAATTGATGTAAGCCGGCCTTAAATTTTTACCTTTATTACTAAAGTTACTAAAATATCTTCTCAACTTTATAATTAAATTAAATGTTTAGTAGCCATAAAGCATATATATATATATATATATATATATATATATATATATATATATATATATATATATATATGTGTGTGTGTGTGTGTGTGTGTGTGTGTGCTCCCTATGTATCTAATTTAGAAGTCATTTAGGACAGCGACACAGTCTTCAAACATAACTTTGACCTCTTGTTATATATATATAATTTAAAATAAAGTATACATTTACCACCATGCACATCGAGTAAACTTACATGTTTGAGAGGTAAATATATATGTTATTTTTCATCAGTCATGAAAAATATTTCCTTAATTACTCATATACTAATAATACAAAAAATATATTTAAAATTATATTATAGGCAATGAAATGAAATTTATATAGATTTTTTACTTATACGTATTTATGCATGTTAACTAAAGTCCTAGCATTTTCAATTCTTTTTGGAGTAAATGGTCACAATTATAATGGTTAAATTTTAAAATCATCTTGATAGCTACCCATCCTATACTTTTTTTTTTTAAAAATGTATTGTACCATGCACTAATCTTAAGCAATGCGGTACAAGAAGAGATGCTACCAAGGATATCCACACAGGGATCAACTCCCCATAACCATGCCCGCGCGACCATGAAACTTGCCATGTCCCAACACTACTATAGAAATGGCTCTTCCTTACAGCATTTTCGCCTTTGATTCTATTATAAAACTAGTGTGGAAATATATGACCGCTGGTTCTTAATAAAACTAGCGGTGAAAATCATTTTTACCACTAGTAATTGACTTGAACCGATAGTAAAGATGAGAATAGTTACCATCACCGCCAGTTGAAGCCACAATCTAGTGTCAAAAACCATCCCCAAATATATACACAACAAACTCTAACCAGCTCTCTCCCTCTCCCTCTCTCTCTCTCTCTCCCCACTCACCCACACTTGCGCCCCTCTTTCTCCCACATAGCCACCAGCGCCCTCCTCCAACTACCCTACTACTAGTGCCTGTCCTCCTTCCAACCTCATGGTCGTCCGTCTTCCTACTTCCTCACTGCTGACTCCTCCTTAGGGCGCCCCCTCCTACGACCTCTCCTTGCCCAATGCCCACACCCATTACCCCTTCACTATACATCGATGACAGTCCCTAAGGCAAGGCACAACAACACTTCTTCCCGACCAATGTTCTAGAATAAATTAAAATTTTGACACATTTATATATGTCCATAAGTTGTATATATGTGCAAAACTAAAAAGGAGATACGACGACATGCAAGGAGAGTGATGTGTGTAAGTGTGTGGTGTCAGACGACGACTGTGGGACGCACATGTAGCAGTTAGGTGGTAAGCGGGTGTCGCACTACTTGTGGTAATTGACACAATGCTAACCATATATATATATATGCATGTACTATACTCCCATACTTGATGTGGAGGCTACTTATTATGGGGATTTGAAGCTACTTAGCGCTGGCTACGAGCAAGTATAATAAGGGGCTATAAGTTAGTTAAATGATGTGATGGAGGGAAGAGGAGAGAAGAAGCATATTGTAACCTTACAGCTAGGTTGGGCACAAGAATCAAGACAATTGTGAGAGAAACATATAGGGCATGTATTAATTATGAAACTACGATATAAATAGGATGGGAGAAGACTGCAAGATTCCTTACCGCCGGCGGCTGATTGAATCTATTAAATTTGCCTAACTTGAAGGCTTTGGCACGTGACATGCGTGCCCGGCGGCCCGTGCTGTCGCGAGACGCTACATATTTGATGTATGGACCCTGACGCGGACACGGCATGGAAGGGACGGCTCGCCGGCGAGGGGTCCGGCCCGGCCTGCTTCCCTCATCAATCAGTACGACCCAAGACTCTCTCGCCGGCCCCGCAAGAGTGCCGCCCCTGCTGCTGTTGCCCGCCCGCACGTCGCTGTTCCTTTGGTTCGTCAATTCCTCCGATACTCACATTATTATAGTCCCTCCTTCCCAAATTATAAGTCATTTTAATAATTTTGGAGAATCAAAGTTTCTCAAGTTTGACCAAACTTATACAACAATATAATAATATTTATGATGATAAATAAGTATCATTAGATTCGTTATGAATTATATTTTTATAGTATACCTATTTGATGTTATAAATCTTTATAGTTTTGTCTATAATTTTTTGTCAAACTTGAGATGCTTTGACTCTCCAAGATTTTTGAAATGACTTACAATTTGGGATGGAGGGAGTAGTATATAGGTACTCCATATATAGTATGTAGGGCTTTCCTCGTCGTTGGCACGCCCATTATTGTTTGTTGTCGTAATCGAGACTCACATATCTGTCGCAGTCGTCCGTTTTTCATCCGAGATCGATCGATCTATTTGGTTGTTGTGTGCTTCTTTGTTGATGATTTTGGTATAGCACTAAGCTAGCAACTCCAGATCGAGGTGGACGCGTATACGCTGCCGCCAGAGGCCACGGCAAGCTGAGACAGTAGTGTGGCCATTTCGATCTCATTTCTGCTCAAAACAAAACAAATTTCGTGTGTTACTACACCGTACTAGGTTGCACCATCTGCAGCTCCGACTCAGATGCTAGCTTTTCCTTCTTCTTCTTTTGAAATAAAAATAAATTTTGACCCATCGATGCTTTATCACCTGGACTCCTGGGAAGAGCAGCTACCGCTTACCTCGTTGCGTTGGTCCACTAGTGCGCTCCCCTCGGTGGCAATATATGGGCCAGAGAAAACGGCATGGCATCACTTAACAGCTGGGACTCAATAATTAATGAAGACACATGTTCTATGCATATATGCTTTTATTTAGTTTTTTTATATGTTTTTTTATTTATATTTTCTTAAAGGGCGCGAGATATATGTCAACATTTCAATTGCCAAGATAACCTTTCTTATTGCTCAGAGTCATTCATCACCGTTTCTCTTCTTTCTTCTCATTCCCTCCTCCTCCTCCTTCTCAATCATCATCGTGGCACGTACAGGAAGCTTATTACGACGAGCATACAACGAGAGGTATTTGTGTATAGTGAATCCATATTGATAAAGATGCGTTTTTTTAACAAGAAATGAGAAGCATTATATGGGGATGAAAGATGGGATCAGTATATTGACATGATCGATGACTTTGGGAATGTGAAGTGTGGTGTGGGTGCTCTCTAATGTTTAGATGGGTCCACGTTGCACACGGAATATAGGTGGGTGGGTACTGTAGGCATTAGCTAGGCAACAAGGCAAGAGGTGACTGCACACACTTAATCTTGTTTTATTCCTTACTCCCTCCATTCTTGAAAGAATCAATTTCTAGAATCCGTGTCAGTCAAATTTTTTTAACTTTAACTAACCGTATAGAAAAATGTAACAACACCTATGACCTAACATGAGCACCATGTGAAAGTATGTTTTATAATAAATTTAATGATACTAGTTTGATACCATAATTTTCAATGCTTTTTTTTTCTAGAAATTTAGTTAAAGTTCAAAAAATTTGACTTAGGACAACTCTAGAAATCTATTCTTTCAGGGACGGAGAGCGTACATCCACTCCATGCATTATGTGGACCACATACTCGCATCAATTTCCTTACAGTATCATCCTTGTTTCACATTAAAGGATTAACCTAGTGTTGGCTGCATGGACTCTAAAACATTACAAGTGGGTCTAACCTACCTTCAATTAGTAAGGTAGGTCTGAACCCCACAAGCATCCACTTGCTTACATTTCCATCCTTGTTTCACATTAAAGGATTATCTAGTGTTGGCAACATGGATTCTAAAAGTATTACATGTCGGCTTAATGTGCCTTCAACTAATAAGGTAGCTAGCTAGGTTTGGACCCAAATGAATCTTATATCAACACACAACACAATTATGGTCGTCATGCATGGGCCTAATTCAATCGTGCTAGAATCCCAAATTCAAAAGTTAATAACCTAACATCTTCATCGGTTCAGCAACCCACAATCAAACAAACAATGACAAAGAGTAAACCTTCTTGGCATATGGCCATGCATCGAACACGCGTGCCTTACCTTGTGCCACAGTAGGGCCACACAATGCATTTGCAACATGTCCGCACCTATGACCGGCATGTGACTATGTCCATAAAGGTAGACTCTGATATATGTAGAGTTCAAATTGTTAGGATCCACACTACACATTGAGTGGCATAGAGTCCCACCATCTTGCTTACACTTTAGTACTCACTTCATGTAAAAGGATTATTGAGTTGATGAGATGGATTTATCATATAACCTAATGCACCTTGATTAGGAAGCTGGGATTAAACTCGAACAATCTCAAATGTGCACACACACATAGGGCACCATGGTCCTAATACAAATTGAGTTGAAGGTCACAAATAATGTTCTACTCTAAGCAATCCATAAGCATTGTTCCCTGGAGGTCACATAGGCATAAGGTTTGAGATGTTGCCTATCAACAATTTCATTACCAAAGTATTGATCATTTTGGCCATTGCAAAAAAAAACATTAAATTTGCTTGTTGAGCTTTTTACAACATAGTTGTAACCCCTTAGGCATGCAAGCTTCATTGGTGACTTAGGTGTCACATGTCTGACTGTACCGTTGAATTTATTGCATCATATAGTATCAAACCAAGTACATTTGTTCACTCTAACATATAATCCATTCTGACACATCATATTTGACTAAGTCATTAACACCACACATCTAATTAACTATATGCGTAAAACAATTCTGACCAAGCCCCAAAACTTTAAGCCTTTGTTCTTAGAAAAACAGGAGGATCCCTATCAGAATCTCACCTCTATTCTCTTTGCAACTCAAATGACTTGTCATATTTGCCTTCATATGCTCTTAACCTTTATTTGAGCCTATAGCCATGTTCCCTGGTATTTTGGAACAGAGAGTGAAGAACAAAGTGAGATGCAGAAAGTGGCATCACTGGTACATTTCACTAGGATCACATATGTCGTGATGCACAATGATGTGTGGTAGGAGGATAACCATAATTGACATCCTTGGAATAGGTCATGATTATTGTTAAAAATATATTTAGAGGTGCTTATAACTTTTTTAGAGTCAGACTGCATAGGAAAAATGGTGAGTGCCATAGAAGATGAATTGATTGATGGATGGATGGATGGGTGATGATCTAGTGGTGGCGACGTGCATGTGAGGTGCTAGTGAGATGATAAGTGGCTTTTACTATATAAATGAAATGTTTGTTTGGAGCTAGTTCTTTCACCGGCCTTTCACTCCTAAAAATGTGTATAGAGAGAGAATACAAGATGATCAATAGCGAACCAGACTCAACCTGCTCCTCCGCAATGATACAGATAGATAGGTGATGATCTAGTAAGAGCAACCTGGACGTGAGGGATCCGTGAGCTGATGAGGGGCTATACAATATGAATAATATAATGATAATTTGGTTCAAGGCTACCCTCCATTCTAAATTATAATTTATTTGACTTTTTAACCTCAAATATGATCACTCGTCTTATTAAAAAAAGATTTGACCAAACATATATATATTTAAATTTAAGACATTTTGAAGAACTTTTATTAATGAATCAAGTCACAGCAAAAAAAGGTCTTATTTCGCACAAACTTTTGAATAAGAAAAAAAGTCAAACTTACAAAAGAAAATATCAAACGCGCGAACTATAATTTAAAGCGGAGTTAGTAGTTCTATCACCTTCAGCTCTAAAAATGTGCAAAGGTATAGAGAGAATACAGGAGGGAGCAATATTAGACCAGACCAGGCCAGACCGGATGGGACCGAACCTACTCCTCAATGCATATGTATACAATGCTTAGGGCCATGTTTAGATGTAAAATCTTTTAAAATTTTTATACTGTATTATTTTTGTTTGTATTTAATAATTATTATTTAAACAGGATAACTAGGTTTAAAAGATTCGTCTAGCAAATTACAGTCAAGTCGTGCAATTAGTTATTTTCCTAACTATATTGGATGCTCTGTGTATATGTCCAAAGATTCGATCTAATAGAAAATATGGTAAAGTTTTGGAATTTTGAACCATATAAAATCTCAGTGGATCGTTGTCTAAAAAAGTCGCTCAGGCATGCCTCGCCAAAAAGAAAAGAAAAAGTCGATGCGGAGTCTGAATCAGACGTTGGTTGGGGCTGGCCCAGCATATGTATGCAGGATCTCCCTGTCTCTTTTCTCTGGCCGGATCCAAGCAGACGTTGTCGGCTTGCGCTGCTGCTGTGCGGTGCGGCAGAGAGGGACATCCCTATTGCAATTGGTCCGTCCGTACGATGTACGGTCGTGGTGGCCTGGTCAAGTGGTGGGCGGTGACATGCATTGGTGGCTACTTCTCCGTCTAGTAATATCCATCATTTTCGGTGTTTGTATTATAAATTTTTTTTTTCTCAAATACGCAAAAGACTTGCACATCTTTGTATTTAAGTACAAGAGATTTTTTACAGAAGCGCTGACGCGCTGACCGGGGGTTTACAAACAAAAAGAATCCCGCACTCCCTCCAGTCCTGGACCTTACGGACTACTCGCGTAATAAACAACCTAACTTGCCGGCTCCGGCCTCGATCCAAAGATCAGCCGTGTGCTTGATGGTGGCGAGCAAGTGGCCGGCTTGGCTTGTGTTTCCCCAGAAGCATCGGGTGTTCCTCTCTTTCCATATCTCCCATGCCACCAAAGCGAAGAGCGTCTCCGCCCCTTCCCTCTTGATGTCATGCCATCTCAAGCGCCAACGCTCCCACCAAGAGAGAAACGAGCCTCCTCCCACCTGGGAAGCATCTGCACCTAGCACAGCTAGGATGGACCACCAAATTTGTCGTGAGTAGGCACAGGAGGCGATGATGTGATCGATGGTTTCTGGTTCCTACTTGCAAAGGTAGTTGTGCTCATCCACTTCTAGCCCGTGTCGCCTTCTTCTGTCCGCAGTCCAGTGCCTCCCCCTGATAGCCAACCATAAAAAGATTTTGACACGAAGGGGTGCCCAGATTTTCCAAATTTTCTCGCATCCTGGAATGGGGTGCGAGGCAAGGTGCAACGCCTGGTAGGCTGATCTGGAGGAGTAAATTCCGTCTGGCGTCCATCGCCAAACGACTAGGTCTTCCCCGTCTCCCAGTTGTACGTCCGCGAGTAGGTCCCAGAGCCTAAGGTACTCGGCTGTGGCCGCCACAGTGACGCCACCCTGGATCTGGTTGACCCAGGCGTGGTCGCTGAGTCCGTCCGCGACAGTGGTGTTTCTTGTGTTTGCGCGGTTGACGTGCTGAAGCAGGGAAGGTGCTATGTCTTGGACCGATCACCCCTGTATCCACCTCCCAGTCCAGAAGGCGGTGGCTTATCCGTTCCCGATGATCGTGCTAGTAGATGCGCGGAAGAAGGCCTGCACCTCCTTCGTCACTGAGATCGGCAGCCCGGCCCAAGCCTTCGTGGCGTCTGTTTGTTGCAACCATAGCCATCGCGCTTGCAGAGCTACGGTAGCAAGCCTCAAGTCGGGGATGCCGAGCCCCCCTAGATTAGTAGGCCGGCATACAGTCTGCCAAGCGACCATGCACTTCCCGCGAACGGAACCCTCCTTTCCGGTCCAAAGGAACCTTCTGCAGATGTTGTTGGCCTCCTCTATCGCCCATGGCGGCAAGCCGTCCGCGATGACAGTGTAGATAGGAACCGCAGACAGCACGGAAGTCTTTGTGCCACGGCATCGACGAACAATCCATATGAGTCGGCCGCTTCTGGCCACGAGCGGCCCATGGCAAGCTGGAAGCCTCTGTGCCACGGTATCGACGGTGGACTGTATCCTTGCCTTGGGCACCTTCCTGGTGCTTAGAGGCAGCCCAAGATAAGTAATCGGGAACTCGAATAGTTGGCAACCAATGATCTTTGTGAGCTCGCCCATATTGTCTTCCAGCGTGAAGATCGGTGTGATGGAGCATTTGGCAAGATTAGTGAGCAAGCCTGACGCGTCGCCGAAGATTCGCAGGATTTTTTTATTTGTTCTGGCATATGTCGAGTCCGGGTGCATGAATATGATGATGTCGTCCGCGTACAGGCTGCAGTGGTGCCGCACAGGCTGTGCCCCGAGCGGGTGTAGAAGTCCCGCCTCCGCCGCAGATTGGACCAACTTTGCGAAGACTTCCATCACAATGATGAACAACATAGGCGACAGCGAGTCTCCTTGCCTTACTCCTCTCTGATGCTTGATCGTTTTCCCGGCCGGCCATTGAGGAGTATTTTTGAAGTGGCGGTGGTTAGTAACGTAACTATCCAACGACGCCAGTGTTCGCCAAAGCCGAAAGCCTGCAGGGTGGACATGAGGAACGACAATGCTACCATGTCGAATGCCTTGGAGATGTCAAGCTTGAGCAAGGTCTTGGGAATTTTTTTGTTGCGCAGGTATACTGCCGCCTTCTGAACGTACTTGAAGTTATCATGGATTGTTCGTCCTCGAATGAAAGCGTTTTGGTTCGGGGAGATGACCTCTTGCAATCTTGGCGCGAGCCTAAGTGCGAGCAGCTTGGAAGCCAGCTTCACGAAGCTGTGTATCATCGTAATTGGTCGGAAGTCAGCTGGAGTTGCTGCCCCGGGCCTCTTTGGTAGGAGTACCACGAACGTGTTGTTCAACCGGTCGAAGGCCCGGTTATCTCCGAAAAAGACCGCGTTCAGCGCCGCGAGCACGTCTCCTTTGATGATTGGCCAGGACGACTTGTAGAATGCCCCGGTTAAAACCATCCGGCCTCGTCGCTCGGTCCGAGGGCATCTCCCACACGACCACTTCGACCTCCTCCTCCGAGAAGGGCAGGTCAAGTGCGGAGAAGTCCGAGGGTGTGATGCCGATCGATTGGAAATCGATGGTGAACCCCCCCCCCAGCCCTGGACGGCCGAAAACTCCCTTGAAGTGGTCGTAGATGGCTGCCTCCATGTCTTCATGGGACGTGCACACACCGCCAGTGCTGTCCTTCAGCCTCGTGATGGTGTTCTTCCTTTTCCTTCCTCGTGCCAGCAAGTGGAAGTACTTTGTGTTGGCGTCGCCATCTGAAAGGTATCGGATTCGAGATCTCTGGCATGCCATCGTTCGCTCGAGCGAAGCTAGTCCAAGGCATTTGAGCTTAAGCTCTTTGCGCAAATCATGCTCTTCATCAAGGAGGGTTCTTTGCTCGGAGGCTTGGTCGAGGCGTAGGATGATCTCCCGGGCCATCAACAGCTGCTCCCTGACGTTACTGATCCTGTTGGCCACCCAACTCTGCAGCTCCCGCTTTAGGTTCCGAAATAGAGTGTCGAGATGATGAAGCGGGTCATTGGTGGTGTCGTTGCAGACCCAACCAGCTATGACCGCCTCCGGGAACCACGACGTCTTGGGCCAAAAGGATTCGAAGTGGAATCTGGGCTTTGCGTACATCGACTGGTGGGTCTGTAGCAGCAGTGGACAGTGGTCCGACACATCCGAGGACAGCGCCTGAAGGTAGCAGTCTGGTGTGCGCAGTTTCCCAGTACATGGAGACGAGTAGCCGATCCAGCCTCACCAAGGTGGGCAATCGACGCTCATTGCTCCATGTGTACCAGCGTTCGTGCTTGGGGATGTCGAGTAGCTTTAGCTGATGTACCGTATGCCGGAAGCGATTCATGTTTCTCCTATTGACGCGGCTGTTGCTCTTGTCATCTTTGTCCAGGATTAGGTTGAAGTCTCCTATGACAGCCCAAGGGCCGGAGCATGCGTCCCTGACGGCTGATAGCTCTTCTAGGAATAGCTCCTTGTCGTTATCTCTCTGAGGGCTGTAAACCACGGTGAGCCACCATGGGAGGCGCACAGAGGTGTTGCCCGAATGTACAAGCACCATTACAGTGAAACACCCCACGTGGGTGTCGGAGGGAAAATGAACCAGGGTACCTTGGTAGGCCCCCATTTTCCGCAAACCAGGGGCCCAAGAAATACCAAGGCCTACTAAGCCGACCCCTAGGAGGCACTCTCTGTTTCCCCGACCTCCTTGGGAAGGACCGACCCTTCTCAGGGAACATCCTCCATCTCGTCCGACCGAGGATGATGTCACCGCCGATGTCACCGCTCCCTGAGCGGCACTCTCCGCTTCCCCCGACCTCCCCGGGAAGCACCGACCCTTCTCGAGGAACATCCTCCGTCTCGTCCGACCGGGGATGACATCACCGCCGACGTCACCACTCCCTGGGAGGCACTCTCCGACCCACGGGAAGGACCGACCCTTCTTGGGGAATCCTTCTAATGCGACCCAGACCAACAGTGGAGGCACATGCCCCCGTACCATCGATATGGACCCGGTAATGTCTGCCCATGCCTCCGTACCATCGGTATGGCCCCGGTCATGTCCGCCCATGCCTCCCTGCTCTATCACTCCTTCCCCAAGGAACACCTGTGGGGAAGTCAAAGCTACAGGGGAAGGGATGGGCACAGGTTCACATCACTACAGGGGTGGCCACAGATTCCCATGGCTACAGTAAAGGGGGTGGCCATAGATCTCCATGCTCTAGAGAATGGGATGAGGACAACCATCCCATTCTCACGCTACATGACCGACAACTCCCGAGAAAGGCAGAAGCGACATGCTCCCTCGGCTCATTTTTCCCCTCCCTTGTATACGATCTTTTATGTCAAAACCATGTAACCCAGGCCTTCCCCTTATACTATAAAAGGGGAGGCAGGGATCCAAACCAAGGGGCGACTCCTCCATGGTCTTCAAAGGCTCGACACTTTAACACACACGCTCGCATTCACACGAACTCTCACCAGAACCAAATACGCACACACCAGAGACTTGGGACCCCGTCCCTCTCTCACAATGCTTGTACCAACTACTACGAGCACGTCAGTGCACATAGTAACATGAGACTCGCAAATCCACTGGACGTAGGGCATTCGTGCTCGAACCAGTATACATCCTTGTGTCCCCTCTGTGCAACCATCCGAGCCTAGACGCGCAGCTATAAATTTACTCGTCGATGTTAGGTACCCCGGTTTCCAAAACACCGACAGTTAGCGCGCCAGGTAGGGGTCTCTGCGCGTCACACCGTACAGGCTTCGGATGGCCAGCGATCTACGCTCCTTGTCCGCGTCGCCCTTCGGCTGGCGCGATGCGGCGGGGACTCACGAGCGGACGTCACCTCGCCCGCGAGTGAGAGGTGGCCACATTCGCTTCACCCTGGTCTCCCACATCCGATTTGGGAGTCTAGCAATGACTTCCCGGGAAGAGCGGACCTTCTTGGGGAAGCATTCTCCGTCTCGTCGAGCATTACCAGGAGGGCGGACCTTCTTGGGGAAGCATTCTTCGTCTCACCAAGCATTCCCAAGAAGGCCGACCTTCTTGGGGAAGCATTCTCTGTCTCGCCGAACATTCCCGGGAAGAGCGGACCTTCTTGGGGAAGCATTCTCCGTCTCGTCAAACATTCCCAAGAAGGACTAACCTTTCTGGAGAAGCATTCTCACCTCGCCCGACCCCTAGGAAGGACATACCTTCTCATGGGAATCTTGCCCAACCCTCCGGGAAGGCTCGACCTTCTCAGGAGGAATTCTCTGTCTCGCCCAACCTCTCGAGGGGTGGCTATCTCATGGGAATCTCGCCCAACCCTCCGGGAAGGCTCGACCTTCTTAGGAGGAATTCTCTATCTCGCCCAACCTCTCGAGGGGTGGCTATCCCCTGGGACCGGGCCAACAGTAGGGGGCACATGCCCCTTAGTTCCATTGGCGAAGTCAAGACGTACACCATGCCCATACGCAGGACAACACCTAGTGCGGCACCAACATCTTCGACCTTGATGACCCGGGGGCTCTGCGCCGCTTCCTCAACAACCACGGACGACAGCGACCACGACTACGTCTGGCAGCTATGTCACTTCTATCCATAGTTTTCCTTAAATTCGATCATATGCTCATATAAAACGTGACCACCAAGGCCTGTCGTAGCATGTTCTCGGTGGTGTCCGGTCCTCCTACACGTTGGATCTCTGAAGGGCGGAGGATGGATAGGATGCCTTTGAGCAAACATCGGGCGAGCGTGCGAGACCTACGCCTCGGCGGCTACGGACTCACGCACCCCAGTGCACTCGAACCATTTTATCCGACCTTTAGCCCCTCTCAGGTTTAGCGATTAGAGAGGCATCGGACCGCACCGATTCATCATGTAGTCGAGCAGGCACCGTGCTCACCGCTATCTTTTATTTCGAATAATATTGCTTTATTAAAATTGCTCGTGTATACCCGAACCTCCTACACGTTGGATCTCTGAAGGGCAAGAGGATGGATAGGATGCCTTTGAGCAAACATCAGGCGAGCATGCGAGACCTACGTCCCGGCGCCTACGGACTCACGCACCCTAGTGTACTCAAACCATTCCGTCCGATCTTAGGCCCCTCTCAGATTCAACGATTAGAGAGACGTCGGACTACACCAATTCACGACGTAATAGAACATGCACCATGCACACCGCTAGCTTCTATTATGAAAAATATCACTTTACAAAATCTTTTCACGTGCACCTGACCCTTCCACACGTTGGATCTCTGAGGGGCAGAGGGTGGACAAGATGCCTTTGAGCAAACACCAGGCGAGCATCGGAGACCTACGCCTCAGCGGCTATGGACTCACGCACCCTGGTCCACTCGAACCATCCTGTCTTACCTAAAGCCCCTCTCAGAGTTAGCGACGGGAAGCATCGGACCGCACCAACTCACTTCTTTTACCATGCTCGCACCTTTTTATGCGCTTAAAAAGGACGTGTGATTCAAAACACATTGCGAATAATATACTTACGAATTTTTGGCCCCTTGGCCCAAATTTATGCACCTGACTAACTACCCCATCGGGGGAATTCGTCCTCTATTTCCTTGTCCAGGTACCGCGCGCTCGGGGGCTACCATCACTAAAGTAAGCCCACTTAAAGCCCAAGACTGGCGTCGGTGGGTTCCACAGTCGCCCAGGCCGAACTAGAGCAAGGGGTAGCAGGAGCAAGGTCCACGACGACCGTAGCCCGGCCGCGGAGGCTAGGTCTGCTCCTCCTACATTCGAGTTCCCCTTGGGGGTGGTCCCATGGTTTCCCTCGACGGGAGGCAACGAGCCCTCGGATCCAATCTAACGGACTTGAGAACTATATGGGACCCCCATGGGGTTTGTGAGATCAGTCCCAGCTGACCCGAGCCGATCCCCAGCTGATGAGGGGTCGGGATCTCACTCGAATGTACCCGTTAGCAAGCTCAAAGGGTCCCATGACTCGTTCCCCCGAAAGGAAGCACGACGTGGCCCACTCTCTCCTCTTCCACGAAGGGAGCACTTAAGGAGGGAGAAATAAAAAATGGGGAACCCTCCGTGGGACCCCGAAATCCCAAAGTCTAGAGGCTCGGGGGTTCTATCCGCGAAGGAATGGACTAATAATCCAAACGCAAACAAATACGCAAAAACCTATGAAGGAATGTACCATTTCCTCCATAGGCTCGAGGGCTCCACCCGGCGGGTGCGCTCGCGCGCACCCACCGAGGACCTCAATCCACTATACAACCATCGAGCGAACAAACCTCCGGGAAAGCATCTTGCTTCCCCAGAGGCTCGGGGGCTACTGTCGGAGGGAAAATGAACCAGGGTACCTTGGTAGGCCCCCATTTTCCGCAAACCAGGGGCCCAAGAAATACCAAGGCCCACTAAGCCGACCCCTAGGAGGCACTCTCTGTTTCCCCGACCTCCCTGGGAAGGACCCACCCTTCTCAGGGAACATCGTCCGTCTCGTCCGACCGGGGTGATGTCACCGCCGACATCACCGCTCCCTGGGAGGCACTCTCCGCTTCCCCTGACCTCCCTGGGAAGCACCGACCCTTCTCGGGGAACATCCTCCGTCTCGTCCGACCGGGGATGATGTCACCACCGACGTCACCACTCCCCGGAAGGCACTCTCCGACCCACGGTCCGACCTCCCCGGGAGGCACTCTCCGACCCACGGGAAGGACCGACCCTTCTTGGGGAATCCTTCTAATGGGACCCAGACCAAAAGTGGGGGCACATGCCCCCGTACCATCGGTATGGCCCCGGTAATGTCTAACCATGCCTTCGTACCATCGGTATGGCCCCAGTCATGTCCGCCCATGCCTCTCTGCTCCATCACTCTTTCCCCAAGGAACACCTGTGGGGAAGTCAAAGCTACTGGGGAAGGGATGGGCACAGGTTCACATCACTACAGGGGTGGCCATAGATTCCCATGGCTACAGCAAAGGGGATGGCCACAGATCTCCATGCTCCAGAGAATGGGATGACGACTCCCGAGAAAGGGAGAAGCGACATGCTCCCTTGGCTCATTTTCCCCCTCCCTTTTATATGATCTTTTATGCCAAAACCATGTAACCCAGGGCTTCCCCTTTACTATAAAAGGGGAGGAAGGGACCCAAACCAAGGGGCGACTCCTCCATGGCCTTCAAAGGCTCAACACTTCAACACACATGCTCGCATTGACACGAACTCTCACCAGAACCAAATACGCACACAGCAGAGACTTGGGACCCCGTCCCTCTCTCGCAATGCTTGTACTCCCTACTACGAGCACATTAGTGCACAGAGTAACATGAGACTCGCAAATCCACTGGACGTAGGGCGTTCATGCCTAAACTAGTATACATCCTTGTGTCCCCTCTGTGCAACCATCCGAGCCTAGACGCGCAACTATAAATTTACTCCTCGATGTTAGGCACCCCGGTTTCCGAAACACCGACAGTGGGTGTCGGTCAATCTCACATCCGGTTGCCTGGCTATAACGATGATGCCCCCATGAGTAGCTGCTGCTGGCACGTACGCATAATCAACAAAATCCATTCCCAGAGTGGAAGCAACAAGCATTCGAGGTACAGATTGTAGTTTTGATTCGATAATACATGCTATGTGTGGTCTCACATCCTGCACGAAGGTGCGGACGGAGTCGCGGCGGGCTCTTGAATTTAGCCCACGCGTGTTCCAGCACAGTATGTTTGTGTTATCCATTACATGGTCTTCCCGTTGGGCCGGCGCTCATGCACGGCCGCTGCGGCGCCCCCTCTGCTTCGTGGCCTTCGCCTCGTCGTGGAAGAGTCTCCTCATCGCCTTCGCGTGCGAAGGACCATCGTTCCCCTCGTATAGCTTGTCGTACTCGAGCTTTGCCTCGTCCGCTAGTCGTGCGTCGATGAGTCCTAGCCTCCTCATGACTAGCAACTCGCCCCTTTTGGCGACCGGGATTTTCGCGAGTGGCTGGGCTGCGATCCGCCGGCTCCGGGGCAGCGGTCTGCTCACCGAAGAGTCGTGGACTCTAGCCAGCAAGAGCGGGGTGGAGGTCTTCTTGAGCACCCGCTGTGCGAACCGCTTGAGGCGGCTGCTGAATGTAACACCCATGGTGTTAATCACTTAACTAAAAATTGATCATGTCATCATATGCATTAAGCATCATTCAATTGATTGAGAACCTGCTATGCATTAAACTAAAATGAGTTTACTTGATTGTGTTTGATCAATTGTGTGTATGTTGGTCATCTTTTCGAATTCAAACTTTCAAATTTAAATTCAAAACCCTAATTCCCAGAGGGGTTAAATCAAACCCTAAACATGATTTTCAAAATCTAAAAAGAATTTTCATATGGTTGTTTAAGCAAAGTTGTAGAGATCAGCTTGAATTGCATTTGTTGTGTTTAGAGTTTTTCAAGTTTTATTCAATTTTCTTGAGTAATTGAAAAGGGGGTAAATCTTTTAAAAAGGGTTCAAAATTTCAAAAATGCATTTTCATTTCTAGGCCGAATTTGAAAAAGTTCATATTTTCAAAGTTGTAGATCATGAAATTTTGAGCAACTTTGGTATTCAAAGTTTTTCATAAAAACCCTTGGAAGCTTGTGCATTTTGCAAAATGGTCTCAGGGTCATTTTAGTCATTCCATCGAACACCTGCATCGTGGACGTCGTCCATGGCAGTGACACCTGGCCGACCACCTGCCGACGCCACACGCGCGCCTCATGGCGTCGACTCGCGTTGCATCAAGTGCGTGGCAACGCCACAATCAGGTTGACACCTTCAAAACGTGACGACGAGCTCCCCTTGCCTCCCTTTCACGCTCGCCTTGCCACTCTGCTCACGTCGCACCTTCCGCGGGAGTCGGTTGAAGATGCCGAGCCCCCATTCACCCAGCGCGACCTCGTCTTCCTCGGCTCCGGCGAGGGCGCCGCCGCTCTGGTTCGCGGTCGTCCTGGCTACACAGGAGCTGCATTGTCTTCTTCTTTCGTGTTTCATCTTCTTCATTCGTTACTGATCCACGTATGCCTCGTCGTGTTGCTTTTGGTGGTCTGCAGCTCCGGGAACACCATCGTTGCCGCTCGGCTCACCGTTTCCGCCGGCACGGCCTTCGTCGCCATCGTCTTCCTCTTCATCTCCGGTAGCATTAGCGAGCGCTTCACGACCGGGGTGAGCTCCTCGAACTCTCCGCGCACTTGGTTTTCCTTGAATCAAGCCGTTGTGCTCTGTCCACGGCGCGCCGCCGCGGTTCATGGCCGTCGCGACGGTGCGCTCATCGGTAGAACGTGTTAGTTCATCTTTTTGAGTCTGAGTCTTGCGCTAGCTTCGTCTAGCCGTCGCGAGTCTTGCTAGGGTGTTGGTTGTTTGAGAGCGTGCGTCGTTTGGCCGGCGTACGTCACGCGGATCTCGGTCGTGCACCATGGTCGCCGGCAAGGTTCTCTCAGTAGGTTTTTGTCTCGTTTTCTTTGTGCGTTTCGTTCTCGTTAACTTCCTGAGTCCGTTGCGAAGCTTGGTTGAGCCGATTGTGGCTTGTGTTCTCCGGCGCATGAGCGGTCGAGCTTGGGTCGCCACCATTGCCGCCGGTGAGGGTTTTTCAGGGGATAGAACCGGCCTTGTCATACCTCGTTGGGTTCGGGGTGGAGTATAGAGTCCAACGCGAGGGTCGGTTGAGCCGTTTGGTCACCGCCGGCGACGCGCCGCTATGTTTTGTGGTCGCCGGCGATGCGCCGCTATGTTTTGTGGTCGCCGGCGCCGCTGCTCTGCTTCGCAGACACTGACGCGCGGGACCCAGGCGTCAATGAGAGAGATGAAAGGTTTTCCTTAATTTCATGTTTTGCACAGTAATGACTTTTGTTATTTTTCTATGTTTATTTCTGTGTATATTTAAATTCTGCAAAAATTTGTGTATGCTCTCTGTGATGTGTAGTATTTAAGAAAAATATAACATGTGTATGTTCAGTACATTTTTAATCCTGTAAAAATGCTCAAAGTAATTAAGAAATGGCTTTTTCATGATTTTTCATGCTATGTATATTGTTTCAAAAATTCTGGCAATTTTTCTGTAACCTTTATACACTAATACCTTGCTGTATAAAAAGTTTAGAAATTTATGGATGAACTTTTATACATGGCTATTTGTATAATTAATCATAAAATGATTAGTAACCCTAATAACTTAAATTGTTTGGTGTTAATGGTCATTTGTCCAGTGACAACCACAGGTTGGACATGTTTGATGTAATGTGTTTGCTTAGTTCTTTTGGATGTAATTATTAACTTAGATAATAAAGTTAATTAGGGTTTAATTAAATTACTTTATGCTCTAGTTTTGCTTTCCTTCTTGAAGGGAAGTTGTACTCAAGGTGTTTAATCTGTTTTATTCACCTCTTAAGTACTTGCTTGTGTGTTGCAAAGCATCATGTCTATTATTGCAAGTATCATCTAAGGCATATCATTTTATCGTGTAGATTGTTCGTTGGTTGGGTTGGATAACCACCCCGGTGAAGGGGGTTTTTCTCTTGTTGAATCTGAGCCCGAAATTGTGTTTCCCTCCAACCAAGGCAACCCCTGGTGCATTCAAACCTTTCCTTGTATTTAAAATGATTGCTTTAAATACATTTATGGTTATACTATTGCATTGTGGTTCTTTATTAAATTCCTACTTGATGCATAGCCTTATCCTTGTATTAATTGTACCCTATACCTTGACACTTGTTTAAAGGTGCAAATTTTTCTAAAATGCTTAGTTTGCTTAGAACTTTTATAGTGGGTGATTTCTGGTCACCTACGCATAGCGTATTGCTTCGGAAAATGGTTATGTTCTTTTGAGAAAGGGATGTTGTTGGAAGTAATAATCGGGATCGGGCGAACACGGTGTTTGGGAGCCATCAGTGGTGACTGGTGAGCGGGTTCTTTCCACCTGTGTCATTAGGGCCTTGCCGTTGTCGCATGACTAGGGTTGTGACTTTGGAGTACTTATCATATACCTTTGGGGAAGCTGGACTCTTGCTATTCTCGTTTTAAGAACGGTCAAACCGCACTGGGAGTGAAGAGATGGCGAGAGTAGTGTGTACCCTCCAAGTTCGAGGAACTGGATGGAGGTGTACTGTGCTCTCGGGTGGCAGAACCCGGTTTTAGCGAGAGGATCCAGAGAAAAGTATTCATATGCGTGCTTTAGTGTTGTATATGTTGTGTGATAGGGAAGTCCCAACTGGGTTTAACCGGTTTGAATCATCGTGTTCCTCGGATATGGAAACATAACCCTGTTTTCGTCATGGTAGTTAATGAAACTTAAACTGGATACTTGTTGGTTCCTTTCATGAATGGTTTATTACCTTGTTATCGATCATACATCTAGATCGGTTCTTGAGTAATTCTTTTGAACGAATTAAATGAATTTCAATTCTTTTACAAATGCTCATTTATGCAAAATACTTGATTCTTGCAAACCACATCTTGAATCCTATGACTTGCATACCTTTTGTCCACCAAATATTTTCTTTTGTCGGATAAGTCTTGTTGAGTACTCCCGTACTCAGGGTTTGTTAACCCATGTTGTAGATGAGGGCCACAGCCCGGTCTGTGTGGCTTCGTGCTGCATGACCGTGGTTACTGTGGATGAAGATGATGAATGAAAATTTTTTGCTTGACTCTTAGGCAAGAATACCTCGGTTCTTTGTTTAAACTCTATCAGCAGTTTGATGTAATATTATCGTATGACACTTAAGTTATGTTTCACAACTTATGGTTTGTAATATGACTTCAAATTTCCGCTACTTTCATGTAAATTAAAAATTACTGTATTACTTATGCAATGTTTGTAATGAGGAGATCCTGTTCGGAAAGAGGTGAATGACCCGCTACAAAGTGGCGATACCTGACGGGCTAATTAAGACTTGGATCATTTGTTTTGGATTAAGTCGGATGGACATTAATCCTGACAAATAGGCCATCTGTTTAAGAGGTTCTATCACACTGAAGGAGCCGGAACTGCTGTTGTTGCTGGCTTCGGGTTATCCTGGTGGCGTGACTGCACAGTCGGCTGTCAGAGGGTCTGGTGGTGTAGCTAGGCCGAACCCGGTGGTGGCGTGTAGCAGTTCACGGTTGCGCTGCGCGTGTCATGGCTCTGGCTGGCGATCATTCCGTGCACGGGGGTCTCAACCTTGCCAGGCGAGGGATCCACACTCTGCAGCGTGACCGCATCCTCCTGAGCTTGAATCGGTGGTGTTGGGGCATTTGTAGCAGCTGTGTCGGCGTGGGGTGGCTGCCTCGAATCGGGCGGCATCGTCGGCTGAGGCTCCTGAGAGGAGTTGCACGGTGTGGTTCCGGCGACCGGCCCCCTGTCATCCGCACCCAACTCGTCCCCCGCCCCCTGGGTTGTGGCCGCGACCAACAGAGATGATGCCCCGCCGCGCGTTGCCGAATCGCCTTCCGCCTCCCGTGTTGCGTCCGCGGCCACCAGAGGTGTCGTCGCGCCGCCGGCTGGGGGAAGGTCTCTTGCGCCCTCTTAGGCGTGATTTCAGGCGAGGGGGGGGGTCCGGCGTCGATGCCTGCCCCTCGCCCTTCCCGACCGTCTCCCCGTCGGTCTCTCGACCCGCGCCCGTGGAGGAACCCGGCCTCGATGCGTGGGCGTTCGTCTCGGAGCCAGCGGGTGGATCGGGGTTGGGTAGTTCGTCGAGTCGCCGCTGCGGATTCCGCGGCCTCCATTCCAGGCGTTGAGGTCCTGTCGTGGCCATAGTCGGCGCGGCAGCCTTCCCCCGATTGCTCGGCGCGATCGACGGCCCTCGGGAGCCAGCGCCTGCCTTGCGAGCACGTGCGCTGCCCCGCGCCTGGGCGGTGCTGCTCGGCATGGAGGGCCTCTTGCGCCACGCCAGGTTGGGGATCCGGCTTCTGCTAGCTGCTGCCGTCGAGCGGCCAGAGTCCGCGGCTGCCCCCGTTGTGATCTGACCAGGTGCTCGCTCGTCGTGCGGCGCAGCGGCTTTGTTGCGCACCCTCCTGGCGCGTCCGCGGCCGTGCGACCCAGCCCGTCAGCCGCCACCCGCTGGGTCCGCATTTCCATCTGGGTTTCCCCACTCACAAAGGAAGGAATGCGTGCGGGGCCCCCGGTTGTCGCTGCCGTCGGCCTCCGAGCTCGGTCCTTGGCCGGAACCGTGGCTGGACGGTCCCCCGGGAGGTGGCGGCGGACCCGCCCAGCCGAAGTCAGTCACTGTCTTCACGTGGATGAAGACCTCATAGGCCAGGGTCTTCGTCTCAGTGGGCTGCTGGTTTGTGATCGTGCTGTCATCGTGGCGGTGCTGTGTGGGCACTTCGTCACCCACACCCAGCCAGCAGACCTGGGGAATGAAGGAGGGGTGCGCAGTCCAAGTCATTACCTTGAATGAGGAAAGGTTGTCTCCGATCACCGTGGCGCTGTCGACGTCCTGAATCAAGCAAGACGGTGCGAGGATCTTGGCTGCGATGTCCTCCCTCCAAGCGTGCAGCGGCACCCCTCTCTAGCACCAAGCTAACGCGGAACCGCATCATATCGAGGACGGTGTGCGCGAGCTTCGACCAGGGCCGCATGACGAGGGTCGTGTCGCCCACCGGCAGCGGGGTGATGCGGAGGACCTTGTCCCACACCTCCTGGGTTGCGCAGATGATGATGAAGTTCTCTGGCAAGAAGTGCCTGAGGATGACGTCGTCCGCGCGGACCTTGGCTTGCAGAGAGATGGCCGCTTTGGCCTCGTCGATGTCGACGTTCGGTGTCCCACACCTTGTTTGGGTGACAATGGAGGACAGGAGGCTGGACTCCGTAGCTGCCATTGTTGAGTCGCACTTGACGTAGCACCAGCTCTGTCGTGGCCGTGTGGAGGGTGCACCCGGCGGCAATTCTTCCGCAGCATCATCAATGTCTGACGCGGGCGGCGGCGACGGAGTTTGTCCCAGGGCGTCCTCGGGGGTGCCCGACGATGGGGGTGGCGGTGTGTGGCCACCTGCGCACCTCGGGGTGCCCGGATTGCCACCACGGCGCCTCACAAAGCGCACGTCAGGTCCTCCAGCCGTGGCCGGAGCGTCCGAGGAAGAAGCCTCGCATGGTCTCTTGCAGTCGTGCGTGAAGTACGGCTCGCGCCGTGGCAGTTGAAGCACCGAGGCTACCTCTTGCAAGTGGCGACACGGTGACCGACCGCCAGACAGTTGAAACACTTGGCGTCGACCTCCCTGGGGCGCTCGTTGTCGATCCGCCACGGCCGCACCTCGTGACGGCGCGCTACCGCAGGTCGGGCCATGGCCGGCCCTTGGCGTGGGTGCTGGGGGAGCACTTCCTGCCACCCGTCGGCATCCGGTGGCGTGGTGTGGCGACACGGTCCCAGACGTTGGTGAAGCGGTATGTGCTGCTGGGCGGCCAGCCTTGCGTCGTGGTCCGCCGCCGTGGCGTCCGGGCAAGGCTTCTTGCGCTAACGAGACCTCCGCTGGCGACGACGTTTTCGGCCCCCCGGTCCAGTTGCAGGGGCGCCGCTCCCACTGCTCGCCTGCCCGTTGTCTGCCAACGGCTCGGTGGGGGACGCACGCCGGGCAGCCTGGGCGTATGTGCGCGTGGGCTGGCCGGCCGTATGCCCTGCCTGCCCCGGCTGCAGTGCCACCGTGTGGATCGGCTCAACTGCGAGGGTGGCAGAGCCACTCCCACAAGAGCCGTTCTTCCCGGCAGCAGGCATGGTGTGGTCGAGTGGAGCGCCGCCTACCTGTTTGGCGAAATGCCCCACCGCCGGGGCAGGCATCTGCTTGCTGGGAGGAGCCTCTACGCCGGAAGGCGCCGTCTTGGGTTGCCCCTAGCGCTACTGGGGGCCGGCTCGACTGCTCAAGTGGTGATTCGGTGGCTAATAGGCAATCACAAGCCTAGCCCACTACCCGTGCGCCACAAGAATCCACCCAAATGAGAGTAACTCAATGAAACGAGCAATCCACTAGAGTTACCCTTTGGCGCTCCGCCGAGGTGGGTACAAGCCCTCTCACAATCGATGAAGCCGGCCACGAACGATCACCAACACGTGCCAAAACTTCTCCACAATCGCCAAGCCGTCTAGGTGTTGGCAAACACCAAGAATAATAAGAAATCCCGCGGCGATGACGATGACCAAGTGCCACTAAAATGCAATGCAAAGATCAAAGCACTTGGTTCACTCAAACTCTCATGAATTAGCAAGCAAAGCAAAAAGAGATGAGTTGTGGGCTATCTCAAGCAAGCACAAAGAGTGAGAATGAATGGGAGGTGCAAGAGAGGTCCCAAGGAGCCCGCCAAAACATATATATATATATATATATATATATATAGCTCACACACAAGAGCTATCCATTTGCCTCCTTCTTTGCCACTGTCTGCGTGCCTCCGGACGCAACATGTATGGGGGGTCCGGACCATTGGTGGCGTCCGGACCCTTCTCTGACCGAGCTTCAGCGCCTCTGTCTTCCAGTCCGGATGCACCCTCCGGACGCACGAAACTTGGTGTTCGGACCAAAGCGCCTGCGTCCGGTCTGCCTGTCATTTGAAATTCGCTTTTCACGCCTTCACTGAGAACTGCCACGTCGCCTTCGGACGCACTCCACAGTGCGGGTCCGGACCAACAAAGTCTGCGTCCGGATCTACACAGAGAGCTTCCAGAGAGCAGAAAACATCGGGACGCGCGACCGGAGTCCTGTGTCCGGACACTGATCTCCGTCCGGATCACGTGTGCGCCTCCTGCCGAGTTAGGGTAAGCTACCGGACGCATCTGCATTTGTCCGGACTCAGCTACCCCAGCGTCCGGACCTTGTGTCCGGATCATTTTCTTTGTCCAAACAGATTGCTTCTTCTTCTTCAAGCTTCCATGTGCTAACACCTTGAGATCCATCACTTCATTTCCTGTGTTAGCCTTTTCTTTCAATTATCTTAGATTTGTTTCACAATTTTAGAGTCACTTAGGTTCATTTTATATGTATGCAATGCAAACCTAGTGGCACATGAGAACCGCAATCGAAACAAGTTTTCCCTTCTTGATAGTACGGCTATCTATCCTAAATGTGATCACACTCTCTGTAGTGTCTTGATCACTAAACCAAAAATGACCCTATGATATACCTTTGCCTTGGGTCCATTTTTGTTTTTCTCTTTCGTCTTTTCCTTAGTCATGGAGCACTTGATCTATCATGATCCTTCATCTAGCTCCACTTGTCAATTTGGTTCACCCTATCTTGATCATTCACTTAACAATAGGGTTAGTCCATAGGTGTCATCAATTAACCAAAACCAAACTTGGGCTTTCAATCTCTCCCTTTTTGGTAATTGATGACAACCTTTCACAAAAGAATGTATATAATGAAAATTTCCACTTTGGTAGTATTAGCTTCCCTTACATATGTGATATATGAGTTTGGTTCATTTTGATCACATATGCATGAAATGGAATTGTGGGAGAGTGAATGCTACCAAATGATGCTAAGGTATAAGAGATGGACCTTTGAAGCGTGATACCAATCGGAGTGTCATATTATACCATCCTTAGCACCATGAATGCCTAGAAACCACTTGAAAGCAAACTTGAAATACCACTTGGAAAGCTTAAGCACACAAGAAGAATTAGGCTAAAACCTAATCATGCTAGTACTTCAAGCATCAAGACATTTAAGCTTCTAGCATTCACCACACAAGCATGTCATGAAAATAAGTACATATGCAAGCAAGCACTTATGAATGCGCAAGGATATGCAACAACTTTATTCATAGGCTTGCTTCCCCTACTTGTGTGCTTTATATTTTTTAAAAAATTTCAATTTTTCTTTGTGTGACTTACTTCTCCCCCTTTGTCATCTATTATCATAAAAGATGTGCTCAAAGAGTTGATTATTGGAGAGAAGCTTAGATGTGGTTCAATCTAGATTACTTGCCCCAAATATTTGACTCGGTTTAAACCATGGATAAGCTTGTTCACACATCCTAGAATGGTTATCTTGCCCATGTTGAGCTAAACATTTGAAGTTCATAGTCTAGATCAAACACTAGGATTGCAAGCCTACAAACATGTCATATGCTACCACTAGATCATACAAGCATAGAAGCAATAGTGGTACCATATAAGCATAAAAAATCTTTTGATTTTCATGAATGAGCCTAATGACTTGATGTCTAGATGCACTAACAAGTCCTAATAATGGATGAATGACATGTCAATCAACTTTTACCTTGCTTTGCTCGAAGGAGAGGCATGCCATATATATGGGGTGCATCAACACATGTTTGAATAATCAAGAATGTTCAACTCATTTCTTAGCTTGCAAAACCTCTTCTCATCAAGTGGCTTGGTGAATATATCGGCAAGTTGATCATCGGTGCCAACACTTGTAATTGTGATATCACCCTTTTGTTGATGATCCCTTATGAAGTGGTGCCTTATGTCAATGTGCTTGGTTCTTGAATGTTGGACCGGATTGTTGGTTAGCTTCACTGCACTTTCATTGTCACATAGCAACGGCACTTGTTTGAAATGGATCCCATAGCCATTCAAAGTTGCCTTCATCCAAAGCAATTGAGCACAACAACTACCCGTACTTATGTATTCGGCTTTGGCGGTAGAGAGTGCAACACTATTTTGCTTCTTTGATGACCAAGATACAAGTGACATGCCTAGCAACTGACATGTGCCCGAAGTGCTCTTTCTATAAACCTTGCATCCCACATAGTCAGAGTCCGAATATCCAATCAATTCAAAGTTTGACCCCTTGGGATACCACAATCCAACATCTTGTGTATGCTTCAAGTATCTCAATATTCTCTTTGTAGCCTTCAAGTGACTCTCTTTTGGTGAGGCTTGGAATCTTGCACACATGCATACACTAAACATCACATCTGGTCTAGAAACGGTCACATAGAGTAAGCTTCCAATCATAGACCGATACAACTTTTGATCCACCATATTGCCACTAGCATCACTATCCAAGTGTCCATTAGTACCCATAGGAGTGCTAATGCCTTTAGAATCTTCTAAGCCAAACTTCTTCATCATGTACTTGATGTACTTGCCTTGACTCACAAAGGTGCCATTCTTCAATTGCTTGATTTGAAGACCAAGGAAGTAGCTAAGTTCACCAATCATTGATATTTCAAACTCATTTGCCATCATCTTGCCAAACTCTTCACAAAATTCTTGATTGGTTGAACCGAATATGATATCATCCACATAGATTTGGAGCACAAAGAGATCCTTGCCAAGCTTCTTGGTGAAGAGAGTATTATCAACCTTTCCCATAATGAACCCTTTGGAGAGAAGAAAATCCCTCAATCTTTCATACCAAGCTCTAGGTGCTTGCTTCAAGCCATATAAAGTCTTCCTCAACTTGTACACATGGTTGGGCTTCTTGTCATCTTCAAAACTAGGAGGTTGCTCTACATATACTAGCTCATTGATGTATCCATTCAAGAAAGCACTCTTCACATCCATTTGGTATAGCTTGATGTTGTGTGCACATGCATAGGCCAATAGAATTCTTATTGCCTCTAATCTTGCAACCGGTGCATAAGTTCCTCCAAAGTCAAGACCTTCAACTTGAGTGTAACCTTGAGCTACCAATCTTGCTTTGTTTCTCACAACTATACCATCTTGATCTTGTTTGTTTCTAAATACCCATCTTGTGCCAATCACATTGTAGTTATTGGGTCTTTCAACTAGCTCCCAAACTTGATTTCTTGTGAAGTTGTTGAGCTCTTCATGCACAGCATTAACCCAATCAACATCTTGTAAGGCTTCTTCAATCTTTGTGGGTTCTATGGATGACACAAATGAATGGTGTTCACAAAAGGATGCCAATCTTGATCTTGTTTGTACACCACTTGAAATATCACCAACTATTTGATCAATGGGGTGATCTCTTGCAATGTTGGTCGGTTGGAGAATAGGAACTTGATTGCTTGAGCTTGGTTGAGATGAATTAGCAACTTGTTGATCTTGCACATGAGAACCACTAGCTTGCACATTTGGTGAGTTGAGCACTTGATCTTTGTCATCTTCAATGTCAATCACTTGTCTTGGCCTAATATCACCAATATCCATGTTCTTCATTGCCTTTGACAATTGAGGTCCACTCACATCTTCTAGATTCTCATTCTCAACTTGAGAGCCATTGGTTTCATCAAACTCAACATCATGAACCTCCTCAAGCACACCACTAGCCGAATTCCACACTCTATAGGCTTTGCTTGTGGTTGAATAACCAAGTAAGAATCCTTCATCACATTTCTTGTCAAACTTCCCAAGTCTTGTGCCTTTCTTCAAGATATAGCATTTGCAACCAAACACTCTAAAGTATGCAATGTTGGGCTTTCTTCTATTCAATAGCTCATATGGTGTCTTCTCCATCAATGGGTGACAATATAGCCGGTTGCTGGAGTAGCAAGCGGTGTTGATAGCTTCGGCCCAAAAGGAGTGACTCACATTGTACTCACTAAGCATAGACCTTGCCATATCAATCAATGTTCTATTCTTCCTCTCAACAAGGCCATTTGATTGAGGAGTGTACTTGGTCGAGAATTGATGCTTGATTCCAAGCTCATCACATAACTTCAACTTTTGTATTCTTGAATTCACTTCCATTGTCACTTCTCACTTTCTTGATGGTGGTCTCAAACTCATTGTGACACCTCTTGACAAAATATTTGAATGTGGCAAAGGTATCACTCTTGTCATTGAGAAAGAATACCCAAGTGTATCTTGTAAGATCATCCACTATCACAAAACCATACTTGTTGCCTCTAATACTTGTGTATGTTGTTGGTCCAAATAAATCCATATGCAACAACTTAAATGCTCTACTAGGGCTCATCATGCTCTTCTTAGGATGAGTGTTACCAACTTTTTTGCCGGCTTGACAAGAGCTACAAAGTTTATCCTTCTCAAACACAACATCTTTCAAGCCTCTTACTAAGTCATGCTTGATCAATCTATTCAATTGCTTCATGCCAACATGACTAAGCCTTCTATGCCATAACCAACCCATACTTGATTTAGTGAGCAAGCAAGTTTACAATTGAGCTTCACTACCATTGCAATCAACTAGATAGAGGTTCTCATATCTAAAGCCTTTGAAGATCAAGTTTGAACCATCAACACTAATGATCTCAACATCATCTATCCCAAATATGCATTTGAATCCAAGATCACACAATTGAGCCACGGATAGCAAATTGAAGTTCAAGCTCTCAACTAGCAAGACATTGGATATGCTCAAGTCATTGGATATTGCAATCTTACCAAGACCCTTGACCTTGCCCTTGCCATTATCACCAAATGTAATACTATCAATACCATCACTTGTGTTGGAGTTGATTGATTTGAACATTCTAGAATCCCCGGTCATGTGTTGAGTGCACCCACTATCAAGCACCCAATGTCTTCCTCCGGCTTTGTAATTGACCTACAAAACAAATTAGTTCTTCTTAGGTACCCATACTTGTTTGGGTCCTCCAAAGTTAGTGACCAAGGATTTTGGCACCCAAATTGCCTTCTTCTTTGGGTCAACAATGGGTGTGCCAACATACTTAGCCATTACACCATCTCTCCCTTTGGTAAGCATATAACATGAATCAAAATGAATGGAGGTGGATTTAGCAAACTTGGTTTGACTCATGTTTAGTTTGCAATATTGGTCAACATGCCCCACTTGTTTGCAACTATTGCAATACCGACCATTGCTTCTCACAAAGCTAGGCTTTAGAGTCACAAAGGCGGCCTTGCCTTTCTTGGGGGTATAGCCCAATCCCTCTTTGTAGTGGGAAAATCTTTGGCTACCCAAGCACTTTAGCAAGCGGGCATCTCCACCATATGCCTTACCCAAAGCATGAGTTCATTAACATCATTTTTCAATTTTTCATTTTCACTCACTAGTGTAGCATCAACCTTTGATCTCTCACTAGTGGATGTGCAAGTGGATGTGCTAGTGTCGGTTGGGGTGACAATGATAGGAGTGAAAAATGATTCATCAAGAATATCACAAGTGACTCCAATATCACATGATGCAACAACTTTATCCTTGTTTTGCTCAAGGAGGGAGAAATGAGCCTTTTCAAGCTTGTAGTGAGTCCTCTCAAGCTTCTCATGGGCTTCCATTAGCCTCTCATGAGAGCCATTGAGCTCATCAAAGGATTGTTCAAGAGCCTTAAGCTTCTTATTCAATTCTTTGCACTCCTTCCTCTTTGCCTCAAAGCAAGCATAAGTTTGCTTCATCATATCTACTAGTTCTTCCTTGGAGTACTCCTCCTCATCATCACTATTATCATCATCACTATCACTATCATCATGAGATTGTACCTTAGATGGCTTAGCCATGAAGCATGATGGAGTGTCGAAGATGGATGGCTTGTTGTTGATAGCAATGCTTGCCAATGCCTTCTTCTTGGACTTCTTTTTCTCATCATCACTAGAATCATCATCGAAAGAATCATCACTATCCCAAGTCACCATATAGGATTCACCCTTCTTCTTCTTGGTGAATGATAGTTTCTTCTCTTTCTTGTCATGCTTGCTCTTCTTCTTCTCATCATCATCACTATGATTGGGACAATCTGCAATCATGTGACCGGTGCTCTTGCACTTGTAGCATCTCTTCTCATATTCTTTGCTCTTGAAGTTATCTCTTCTCTTTCTAGCACCATAGCCCTTCTTCTTCATGAACTTGCTAAACTTGCGCACAAAGAGGGCCATCATCTCATCATCAATATCACTAGCTTCTTCATCATCACTTGACTCTTGCTTCTTTGTTTTGCCCTAGTTCTTGGATGATGATGCCTTGAATGCTAAGCTCTTCTTTTCTTTCTTTTCTTCCTTGATCTCTTCTTCTTCACTTTCTTCATTATATTGCTCTTCGGTCATGATTTCTCCAAGCACTTCATTGGGAGTGATCTTGTCCAAACCATCTCTCCTAATTATTTGCCTCAAAGTTTTGTATTTCTTGGGCAAACAACCAAGAAAGCGGTTTGAGAAGTCTTCATCCTTGACCTTCTCACCCAAGCTCTTGAGATCGTTGATGATCACTTGGAGCCTATGGAACATCTCCGGGATAGACTCATCATCCTTCATCTTGAAGTGAGATAGCTTGTCCTTAAGCATGTACAACTTAGCATTCTTCACGGTTGCGGTGCCCTCATATGTATCCTCAAGTCTCTTCCACACTTCACTAGCCTTCTCAAGATCTTTGACTTGCTCAAACACTTTTGAGTCAATGCCATTGTAGATCACATTGAGTGCCATGGTGTTACATTGCCGGTTCTCTTGCTCTCTAGGTGTGGGAGCGACTTCATCAAGAATGACAAAGTCATGTTCGGTCACACTCCACACCTTCTCATGTATTGAGCCTAGATGCATCTTCATCTTCCTCTTCCCATAATCAAAGGATGTGCCATCAAACATTGGTGGTTTGCTTCCAACATGGTTGAATTGTACTTGAGCCATCACTAACACCAAAGGTTGTTAAGCCTTGATAATAGCAGTGAACATGTCTCTGATACCACTTGAAAGGTCCTAGATGGCTAGAGGGGGGTGAATAGCCTAATAAAAATTCTACAAATCACTAGAGCAAAGGTTAGATAACACTAAAGCAAAGCTTTTTGCTCTAGCTCTAATAGGGATGCAAAGCCACCTAATCGAGCAATTCTAGTTAACTAAGTGCATACACACAACAGCAAGAACCTAAGGTACTTAGCTCAAGCAAGCTAAAAACAACTAACAAAGAAACTAACTAGCAAGATTAACTAGCTAAACAAGATATGAAAGTAAATGCTAGGAAGAGGGTGATTGTTATACGGATGCCTTGTGAAGAGAATATACCAATGTGAAAACCAATCACAAATAAGATCACCAAGAGTAGCCGGGAGACACAATGATTTTTCTCCTGAGGTTCACTTGGTTGCCACCAAGCTAGTCCCCGTTGTGTCGACTACTCAAGTGGTGATTCGGTGGCTAATAGGCAATCACAAGCCTAGCCCACTACCCGGGCGCCACAACAATCCACCCAAATGAGAGTAACTTATTGACACGAGCAATCCACTAGAGTTACCCTTTGGCGCTCCGCCGAGGTGGGTACAAGCCCTCTCACAATCGATGAAGCCGGCCACGAACAATCACCAACACGTGCCGAAACTTCTCCACAATCGCCAAGCCGTCTAGGTGTTGGCAAACACCAAGAATAACAAGAAATCCCGCGGCGATGACGATGACCAAGTGCCACTAAAATGCAATGCAAAGATCAAAGCACTTGGTTCACTCAAACTCTCATGAATTAGCAAGCAAAGCAAAGAGAGATGAGTTGTGGGCTATCTCAAGCAAGCACAAAGAGTGAGAATGAATGGGAGGTGCAAGAGAGGTCCCAAGGAGCCAACCAAAACATATATATATATATATATATATATCACACACAAGAGCTAGCTGTTTGCCTCCTTCTTTACCACTGTCTGCGTGCCTCCGGACGCAACATGTATGGGGGGTCCGGACCATTGGTGGCGTCCGGACCCTTCTCTGACCGAGCTGCAGCGCCTCTGTCTTCCAGTCCAGACGCACCCTCCGGACGCGCGAAACTTGGTGTCCGGACCAAAGCGCCTACGTCCGGTCTGCCTGTCATTTGAAATTCGCTTTTCGCGCCTTCACTGAGAACCGCCATGTCGCCTCCGGACGCACTCCACAGTGCGGGTCCGGACCAACAAAGTCTGCGTCCGGATCTACGCAAAGAGCTTCCAGAGAGCAGAAAACATCCGGACGCGCGACCGGAGTCCTGTGTCCGGACACTGATCTCCGTCCGAATCACCTGTGCGCCGCCTGCCGAGTTAGGGTAAGCTACCGGACGCATCTGCATTTGTCCGGACTCAGCTACCCCAGCGCCCGGACCTTGCGTCCGGATCATTTTTCTTTGTCCAAACAGATTGCTTCTTCTTCTCCAAGCTTCCATGTGCTAACACCTTGAGATCCATCACTTGATTTCCTGTGTTAGCCTTTTCTTTGAATTATCTTGGATTTATTTCACAATTTTAGTGTCACTTAGGTTCATTTTATATGTATGCAATGCAAACCTAGTGGCACATGATAACCGCAATCGAAACGAGTTTTCCCTTCTTGATAGTACGGCTATCTATCCTAAATGTGATCACACTCTCTGTAGTGTCTTGATCACTAAACCAAAAATGACCCTATGATATACCTTTGCCTTGGGTCCATTTTTGTTTTTCTCTTTCTTCTTTTCCTTAGTCATGGAGCACTTGATCTATCATGATCCTTCATCTAACTCCACTTGTCAATTTGGTTCACCCTATCTTGATCATTCACTTGACAATAGGGTTAGTCCATAGGTGTCATCAATTAACCAAAACCAAACTTGGGCTTTCAGCAGTGTAGCACTTTTGTATTTGGCAATTATTGTCCAATCATAGACTAACTAGGCTCAAAGACTCGTCTCGCAGATTATAATTATTGGTCAATCATAGAGTAACTAAGCTTAAAAGATTTATCTCGCAAATTACAGATAAACTGTACGATTAGTTATTTTTTTACCTATATTTAATACTTCATGCATGCGTCTAAAAATTTAATATGACAGATAATCTAGTAAAGTTTTGGAAACTTAAACATATCTAAACAAGGCCTAGTATCTTTGAAATGTCAAAGGGAAAGGTTGGAACCGCTAACTTTCCAAATGGTGGTAACCAAAAAAAAAATAGAGATGGACACCCTGCAACATCGTGTACAGTACGAGTCAACGAATCTATCAACTCTGGTAGTGGTAGGCCGCGCGCCCGGACCCCGGAGGCATGCCCATGCATCATACAACAAAAGAAACATGTGTCACTGACTGACAACAGTGGGCGACTGTACATGACGCTGACTGAGCGGCAACCGCTGAGCCTCGTCGAGCTCAAACAAGCAACACAGAGGAGTGAGTATAGAGTACGCACGCTCATCCATCCTCATCGATGTATCGAGAGCTAAGCTAGAGCGAGCCAGCTCGAGATCGGGCTCGTCGCTGCCCGTGGCAGCGGTGGAGGTGCCCGCCGTCGCCTGTGCGGGGGCCTGCCGCGTGCTCCGAGTCCAGTTGAGCACGTCGCCATCGACGACCATGCCGGCGCCACGGTCGTGGTCGTCCGCACCGCCGACGTCTACGGCCGGCGGCGCGTGGGCGTGGCCAACTCGCCTCTCTCTCGTCCAGCCCTGCCGCCGCCACCTGTGTGCGGAGCGCCTGCCACGACCGGTGGCGTCGTCGCCGTCGACGCGGCGGGACCAAGTGCAGCACGGGCCGCGAGCTCGAGCGTGGCGGCGTACGAGTTACCGCCACCGGAAGGCCGAGTTCCAGCGGCCAGCCACGCCCACCTTCTTGTGCGCGTTCTGGTGCCTGCCCAGCGCCTGTGACTTGAGGAAACGTCTTGTCGCAGAAGAGGCATGCATGGAAACTGCCGCACCGCAGGCGCACCGCCGCCTGCGCTGGAAGAAGATGGATCACCATGAGAGGGCTCCGTCCATGCAGGCAGTGCCCGGCCGGCCGGTTCCTGCGCGCTGCGCGTCGTCAACGATTTGATCTACAGCTGCGCGCAGCTAGCTACAACTACTGTAGTAGGAGTACCACAGAGTTTGTTGACACTATTTGATGTGGTGGCTTTATTTGCTATGTTTTGAGAGGAAAATCAGCTAAAATGTACCCTGGAAACTTTGGAATATCTCCAAATGGAAGAGAGAGAGAGAGGACACAGTGTATGTAGTGCGAGACTGCGAGTGTACTGATGAGCTAGCACCACTATACTATTTGTAGATTATACAAGGAAATGCCGCAAATGGTATTAGAGAGCTCTAACGTGTGAACATATATGAAACACGTCAGGAGTGGTTGAATTGATCCTCACCCCTCTCTCTATCTCACATATAATTAATAGACACACACACTAGTGCTAGTTTAGCTGCACTCCTTGATCCATATAGGTTGGCGCCATGCTGACTAGCAACATGATGTCACCGCATTAGCTACAAACCAATGGACAATATGACCTCAAGCCACAGCACACATAGCAGGATACATAATTGACACATAGATGGCAGATGGATGACGTGAAGACCATCCACATCCGCAAACTAACCCAACCCACGTTATATGCTAGGCTATCGTGGGTCAAATAGTAACCCAAAAATCCCATACTATACACTACACACACCATAACTACTATCGTCAGGTCAAAACCCTCCATCATCACTGCCAGAATTCATGTCGGTAGAGATTAATCGACAGTGATGAGGGTGGCCTAACATTATTGTTGGGTCAAAGCATCACCCAGCAGAGGTATTCATGGCTATCATTGTCGATTTGGCTCATCAACCGATAATGGTATGGTACCGGTGAGTTTCACTGTCGGTTTAGGCTATGACCTGGCCATGACCCAGCAGTGACACTCATGGCACCACAGCCAGATCAGTGCACACCCAGTAGTGAATTATTGAGTGTTATTGTTGTGTCTAATATCACAATATGTAACTATTATTACAATGTATACCAAAAAATCTATTTACCATCACATTTTTCACAAGATACAATACATTATGAGATAGGCCTTTCATATCCGTGGGAGGACTATCTCCGAGAAAAAGCTCCATTTTCAGAGGTGGGTCTCTTACAAAGCCCGCCTCCGTAAATCAATTTTAGGAGACGATTATTTTGCGACTGCCTCAGTAATCGATCTTAGGAGACAAGCAATCCTGACCACCTCCGTAAATTAAATGTCCGTCTTCGTAAATGTATTTTGCGAGACGATTAATTGTGACCGCCTCTATAAACAGAAAACGACCACCTCCAAAAATCCTCACGTATTTTACGATGTGGATAGATTTTGTGATTTCCTCTATTAATGTTTTGGCAGTGTCTTGTAAAAATATGTCTTTATACTGTAGACTAGTTAGTATTTTGCCTCCGAGGCAGCATGTCTTTATTAGACTAGCTAGTATTTTGCCTCCGAGGCAGCGGCGCCAGGATATCGACATGAGATAAAGGGGACTGCTCCGCTCTATTTTTTTATCTCTACTCTATTTTTTTAGTCAAACCGTTTTAGCTCCACGCACACAGCTGTAGAAAAAAAAAAATAGAGTTGTGAGAGTACGTAAAGAGATATTCTACAAACTCCAGTTTTTTACGGAGCTGCTCTACAGTGAAGTTTGTAAAGCAGAGTTTGTGGAGCAGTCTCAAACGGCCCCAAAGTTTAATGAAAAGGTTAGTGCGAGAATGAAAGGATGAAGATGATATCGACCTGAGATGCGGACGGAAGGAAGGAGACGTACAGGAACGCCCTACTTGTTGCTTGCAATTATCATTCAAAAGTGAAGTCCGATCCGCCTCAAGACTCGTCGGAAATCGACACTGCACACCTGCTGCTTGTGTGCTGCCGCTGTCGCCTGTAGCCTTCACGAGTCACGACGTCGCTATTCCTTGTTGTTATTGCTCACCTCCGAGACCCAGACTAATCTCAGGCACGGGCATGGGCAGGCCGAGACACATGCTGCCCTTGTTGTCGTACCCGATTTGTCGCTGCTTCCGTCCCATTCCATCGGTTCCTCTACTAACTAGCTAGCTACTAGATTTGTTGGTAGCAGTAGAGAATGAGATGGTTGGATGTGGTCTCTGGCCACGAATGTATTGTTAATTGGCCGTTCATCAAGAATTAATGTGTGGATTTGGAGATGGTCACGTGTCTCTGCTTTCAGCAATAATTCAGCTCGATCGGCCGGCGCCCGGCGGAACTCCGGAAGGATCGCCTGGATTGGAAGCTCAGCTAGATAGCTAGGTAGGTTGCAATCCCTCACCTTTGGGTCTTGTTTAGACGTAATTAAATTGAGATCCATCCACATATGTTGAGGTGAATTGGAGTACAATCCATCCTAACACATAGATTTAGATCATTCTGACTACATCCAAATATGACTTTAGAGGGTGGGCCAAAAACTCGGCATACCGATTAATCCTCCCTGATGTTTGTAACATTTATTTGTGTGAACTGTATGCTTCGGTTGGTTAATTAATTAGCTATATGTACGTTGAATGTTTTGCTACGTTAAAAAGTTCGACTCTCACGGGTACCATAATGACACTTACATTGAGATGGAGGAAGTATGATTGAACTTTTTAGTGATTCTTTGAACTTATCGATATTGTAAATCATGCACTCTGCTCTTCTCCGATGCACTAGTAGTAGTTGGCAGCATTAGTTTGTTACTTAAAACATCATTTTTTATTTTTCTAATTTTTTATTTGTATTTTATATTTATACTAATCAACAAACTTAAAAACCAGAGACCAAACTATTGTACCGAATAAAATTCAGTATTGTTCAGTAGTCGTGTGTCAATATTATTCAGTATTTTCATGATGCTGATATAGTACTAATTGATATTGAACGTTGTTCAGTCGTATTTTTTTTTTAGTCAGTTTTGCTTTATAGTATTATTCTACACCCAAAGTATAAAATAGCGTTGACGTGTGTGCGCGCGCGCAATAACTAATTAACCCACAATTATAAAGTTACTATTAATTTTTATTCGGCAACCGTAAAAGTCTAGCCATCAATGTCAGTCTCATTTTAAGAACTTGTACAGTCGCGGGGAGAATAGTAGTAACATTTATTGTTGTGAGAATAGGTTTACTGATGGCTAGTCTTTTATTGTTACGGGATTAAAATTAATAGTAACTTTTATGGTTACCGTGACTAATGACTAAACGGCCCTCTAAATAAGTATTTAGAGCGCTGAGTAGCGCCTGCGACTTGAGGAGCGTACAGTAGGTCTTGGTGCAAAAGAGGCACGCGCGAACAGCCGCGCGCCGCCGCCCCGCCACGGCCGCTTGTGTTGGTGGAATCAACAAGTGGAACGTGGAACTGCAACCTGGAAGTGGAACACCATCCTGCTGAGATGACTCCATGCAGGCCCCGCGTCAGAGATTCGTTGTACGGATTTCTACTTTAATGATGGACTATCAGTGGTGTGTTCAGCAGTCAGAAAATTTGCTAGTGTACTGTATTCTGCAAATGGGCATGGTGGGGTTTCCAAATATACATGAATGGATGGATGGATGGATGGATGGAACAGCAGATAAATCTAAATCTTACTAGCATCATTGCACATCAATTAAATTTAAATGGATCTAGAGAGGGAAGGACACTTCACATTTGGGGTGGACAGATCACAGATGGTAAGCCACTTTACTGTTTCTATTTATAGGAGGACAAGGCCACACTCATCGCGACACCACTCGAAAAGACGGTGTCCTTCTTATCTTATTATTAGTGTCTTCCATTATAAAAAAAAAACCATCATCTTCTGCTACCATCAATTATTAGCGTTCTTGTGTTCAATGATGATAAGGAATCTTATTAAGGACCTTATCATCATTGAACGCAAGAACACTCATAATTGATGGTAGCAGAAGATGATGATTTTTTTTATAATGGAAGACACTAATAATAAGATAAGAAGGACACCGTCTTTTCAAGTGGTGTAGCTGTGAGTGTGACATTTCTTCTCCTATAATATAAATAGTAAAGTGGCTTACCATCTGTCCACCCCAAGTGTGAAGTGAACTTCCCTCTCTTGATCCATTTAAATTTGGTGTGTAATGATGCTAGCAAAATTTAGATTTATCTATTGTTCCATCCATCCAAATATATTGGAAACCCCGCGTCCATTTGCAGAACACTAGCAAAGTCTCTTGAATTTGAGACTTTTATCTTTTTACACGCATATGCATTATTATAACACATATGACCTTGGACTGAGAAATGATATAAAACCATAGTTGTAGTTGAAGAGATCTAAAATTTGTTGGTTCAAACTTCTTTCATTTGAATTTATTTAGAGTCTTAAATATTCATTACGTATTTGCTAAAGTAAATAATAAGTTATTGTATCAGCTACTCATGAGTGGCTTCTCATAACTCTATGGTGCAGTGGTAAGGAAAGTGTCTTGAGTTTAGACCTCGCGTGGTCACACACACTTGTACTTTGTGTACAAAACTTGACTTACGACGTGTGACGGCGGGATTGCCTAGTGGGTTTCTTCTGGGATTATTCTTTTTACTCCTATTTTAACCATTACAAATCCTAAAAATAATTTTTGAAAGTGGTTGAATTTTAGTCTACCTCTCAAAATCGATCTCGTGTTTTCAGGCTTGCCCCCATGTAGAAATAAATTTCTAGAAGCATCTAGATAGTCAGCTCTAAAAATCAAGGTTTTAATTTTTCGGCTATAGATGATGTTTAAGAAGGATGTAGATAAGTCTTTTTTATGTACAACTTACATCTTAGCTACCGCTGTAACGAGCTATAGCCTGTATTGAAACATAGAAAGCTAAATGTCTTAGCCATTTATTCAAAACGCCACTAAAAATAAAAAATAGGTAGCCACATCTTCAAATTCATTTTAGCCACCTCCGGAAATGAAATAAGGATGAATGCTCGCTGATCAAGGATCAGGTTGCAGTCAGGCAGAAGCGGAGAAGTGTCCATTAACCATCACAACCAAAATATTCAATCTCTCTTAGTAAGGCGGTGTTTTTCTAGTGTGTTTTGTTAGTTAAAATTTACTATACATTTTACCTACTAAATATCTCCTAGTAAGATTCACATGTACTATGATTAGTAGTAGTGTTTTACTACTACTTAAAATTTAAAACATGAGAAATTTTTTACCATTTTGCTAGAAATATACTGGGTGGCGTTCATATATATATATATATATATATATATATATATACACCCGACACAGGTTTCCCACGGTCGCCGGTCGGAGCCGTGTGCGCAGGAGGGCCATGGAAGGTGGGAAGGGAAAGCTGCAGGAATGCTGGTACGAAAGAGTGCACGACGACGAGACGGCAGAGGCAGAAAAGGAGACGGGACGGCGATCCTTGCTCGCAATGAGGAGTCCAACTCAAGACTCGCCGCCGGAGGCCGACACCGCAGGTGCCGTGGCATGTGCTGCTGCCACTGTCGGCGCCTCTAGTACGCACACGACGCTGTTCCTTGTCGTCCTTCGCCACCGTTCATCCTGTTCCTCCCCTCCGATCGATGATAGATGCCAGCCACCATGGGCCGGCCGGCGTCCCGATCGATCCCCCACCAAGATCTCGCTCCCGTGAGCTCTCCACAGGCCACGGCCTCACAGGGACAGTCGTTGTCGCTAGAACCTGCTAGCAGCATGCAGCGACAAGAGGTTGATCATAAGTTGTGTACTTTGTAGCACTGGCAATGGAAGATCAACAGTCTGTTTCAGTAATAATATGATCGATCCTCATCATACCATTAGCTGGGGCTGCGCCTCGATCGGAGCCATCCGGCAAGTCACCATCGTCTCCGCACAGTACTGGGCAACATACACAACAACATCTATTGATCCAGCGTCAGCCATGGCCACTGAGCCTTCATGATCATCACGAGAAATAATACCCAAATTCTGCCCATCTTCTTATATATGATTGGTATAAGAAAAACACCATGTTGATTATCATTTCTCACTAATTAAAGCATGGCATCACCCGCATTCACTTTTTGTTTCGGACATTGGTTGGCATCATCACTACAGTAGTAGCAGGAGCGATGATGCACTGTGTGGCTGCTCGGAGAGCCGCCCAATCGAATTTGAGAACTGGGCCGGCCGGCCTGCTTGTATTCTTCACGGCCTCAAATATATGCCTCGAGGACGACTGCTCGCTCGGGCGGGCTGGGCGGCCGCGGCGCTGGGCCACAGCAGGCTGTTCGAAGCAACGAGCGGCCCACTTTATTTTGCCCTTGGACAAAACGGGCAAGCAGCGACAGCGTAGGGCCACATCCGCCCGTAGGCTGCCAACGACTGTTGATGATCCTAGGCATTGCTTCCCTGCCCTGTTGATTGAGGACTCAGGACTGGACGCTGACCATGAGATGAATAGATCAGGCCTAAGAACCACAGAACGAAGCAAAGGGCAAATTCGTCGACTTATCATGCCCTCGCTTCCTATCAGATTGGAAAAGCGTCCGGACAGTTCCAAAGGTGATAGGAGGCTTGGAGACGACCAATATATCGAATTTGAAACTGGGCCGGCTGGCAGTGGATCGATCGCCCCAAGTCCGGCCTGCTTTAATTCTTCACGGCTGCGAATCTAATGCCTCGGGTGGGCTAGGTGTCCGCCCGCGGGGTGTTCCAAGCAACGAGCGGCCCACTATAATTCGCCTGTCGTGGTGACCAAGGTCCGTGGGCCGAAGACCACTGCAATGTGCAATGTACTGTACTACTCACTAGGACTTCCCCTGAAAAACAAAAAACTACTCAGTAGGTTGTTTACTAAAAAAAACATAAAAAAAAAACCTATTCAGTAGGACTACACATGAATACATGTATGTATAGACGTATAGTCCTCCCCCCTCCTCTCTCTCTCCCTCTCTCAAAGAGGATTTGATTGAGGATGCCTAGGAGCACGTCCACAACCACACAGACATATAGGGGACGTTTGGTTGTCTGCACGAGACCTCAGCCAGGCTCTGCTGATGCGAGATCAGACGTTTGTTTGGTTCACGTATTTGCTCAACCTGACTCAACTCATGCAAGATTCCCTCCGCAGTCAGGCTCAGGGGAACGCAGAAATCGACCGTTTCTGCCGGACCAGGCTCGCGTGGTGTAGGTAATTAGCCATCTAATGATGTCATTAATGCATGATTAACATATATTAAATGATATTAACATATTTTGATTAATATTAAGGAGTAATAAGATAACATAAGAGCTATAAGATAATAGTGGCCCATAAAAAATGATATTATAATTGATTATTTATATATTCTTATCTCATGCAACCTATCTTCATGCGAACAACCAAATAGGATCTCGGGACAGCCTGGCTCGTGCAAACTGACAACCAAACACCACGCTCTTGCATGCACTGGGCCTGGCTACCAAGAGTCAGGCTGCTTCGATGCGAGCCAGGTTGAGTTGGTCCACGAACCAAACAGGCCCATATACAGTACATGCCATGTTTCTTACAGCTGTGTGTATCGAGACTAGTGTCATGCATGTTTATTTTCAGTTTTTCACCCAGCAGCAATTAAACTGCGCACCTAAGTAAAGACAACGACAAAAAAAGAAAGAAAGAAAAAAAGACAAAGACAAAAGCTCCCCCTGCGCTTGCATTGCGTCCGTGTGGCCTTTGTCGTCATTCATGCCAACGAAAATGAAAGCCATTGCACTGCATGATAATGATATATACAGTTTAACAATAATGGTAGAGGTTATTACGACGACAGCAACTGACTGCTGCTGAATTCAATCATTCGGTCAAAGTGGCAGGGAGCTGTCCCGCCGGCCGCGCTCGAGCTCGCCTCGCCGTCAAGCCACTCAAGCCACTCGCTCGCACTAACCACCCTACTATACCCCAGCTCGCGCGCCGCATTCCCATCCAACTTACGACGGTCAACCACGTATGTGTATATACTATGCGATCCTTCTTTATTTACATATACACTACAACTTACATGCATGGCAGTTTGATTTTGAAATTCAAATCTTACAATTTTCAACCAACTTTCGATGTTGGCATATGGTCAATATCAAAATTGTAGTGATCAATTCAATTAAGAAATTTGTACTTGACAAGTGTTTTATTTGAGATCAATTTGTTGTGTCAAATATTTCTTTTTTACATTTTGAGTGATGTAAAAAATTTATAATTTCCAGATGTACCAATAGGCCGGACACATAACATTTTTCAAAAGTTAGCACCGCTACGTTTCGAACTTTTCTTAATTTAAACTACTAGTTATGAATTTTAGAGATTAAACCAGATTTTAATTATTTTTAGAAAATATAAATCCACCTTTAGAACCAATTAAATTAGTGGACTAAATCTATTTGGTTTAATTTCAACCCAAAAAGTTGGAGGACATATGATACTTACATGACAAGTCTATCTATTTATGCATGACGACGACCCTCGGTTACCTTATCTCTTGTGTTGATCGATCAAGCACATCATTCATTATCTTCATAGAACACTTGGTATATGACCTCGTTTTGCATCGGACGTTCCTACTGGTCTCACTGTGTACACTGATGTTGATTGGAGTGACTGCCCCGACACAAAGGAATAATCCACATTCCATTATGATGTCTTTCTTTGATGATGATACGGTCTCTTGATCCTCTAAGTGACAGCATATGTAAGTTATTAGCTGTGGCACGTACATACCCATATTAGCTGATATTTAGAACATAATTATGCTTACCAAAAAGTTATTAATTAGAGGGTTTTGTAACCCTTATTAAATAGCACTGCAAGTGTTCAATAAACAAGAAAGGTTTGTAGTTGGATTGGTGAGGCTTTAGCTTCCCGAGCACTAGTATAGGATTGCTTTTAGGAGACGGTGCGTTTTCTTGAATAGAGGCGGACACATTTTTTGTCCGCCTCTATTATTGGCTGTCAGACCATCGTCTGGTCGACGCCCAAACGACCGCCTCCGTTAATGATTAATGGAGACAGACTTTGTAATTTGTCCGCCTCCATTAATTATCTATTAACAGAGGCGTATTAATCGATTAATGGAGACGGTCGTATTAAGGTGTCCGCCTCCATTAATAGATGATTAATGGAGCGGTCGTATTAAGATGCCCGCCTTCGTTAATGATTAATGGAGGCGGTCATATTAAGATGCCCGCCTCCATTAATAGATTTTATGTATTCGGGAGTCTGCAAGCCCAGCCAAAGCTCATTCTAATGGGCTCATATATAACCGAGAGTTAGAGTTTCTCCTCTTCCAGACGCGCAGCCGCGCACCCTCTCCTCTCTCTTTTCCTCCTCTCCTGTTCCTCCTCCCATGAGTCCACGACGCCGTCTTTCCCCCACTCTCCCTCTTCCTCTCCACTACGGCTCCCTCCCTCTCCCACCATGGCGCGTCTCCGGCGGGCTCCCTCTACCACCACGGCATGGCTCTCACCACAGCGCGACGGGTTCCCTCTACCACCACGGTGCGACGCCCCTGACGGCGAATCTACGAGCATGGCGCCCCCTCCCTCTTCCCCATGTGGCGGTGCCCAAGCCCGAGCGGGCCCCGGCACGGATCCTGCCTCCAACCAGCCACCAACAGCGGCGGGGGCATAGATCCAGCCACCACCGAGCGGGTCCGGCCGGCGGCGGCGGGGACATGGATCCGCCCACGAGCAACGGGGACATGGATCTCTGATTAACTAAGACCTTTCATTGGAGACGGTCGTGTTTGCCCGTCTCCTTTAAGTAAAAACGACTGCTTCCATTAAGCTTTGTGTACTAGTGGAGGCTAGTGTGCATGGTTTGAATCCCCTTGGCCATGCCGGGGATGGGCAGGGGCAACAACGTTCATTTTCTACTCGGCGGATGCACAACGTCAGTCTTTGCGAAACTGATAGGGTTGTCCATGACGTCAAATATAATAGATACGGAGGGAGTATATCAGCATGTAGCAAATATAAAAATGTGGTCATTGAAGCAAGCAAGCTGCTTGCGACAAGTGTTGGATGAGCTTCATTCTCCCCTGCCTTTGGCATGCTACCGATTTTGTCTCTACTAATCCAATCCTAGCTAAGCATGATATATGTGGGAGATTATATTGATTGATTTGCTAGATCAGTGGTCTGCCACCGGTTATGTCCTGTTTTTTCATGTCGGCCGATCCCCACAACTACTCTAGGAGCGGCCGGCCGGACATCTTCGTCAAAGGCTGCTGACATCAGTTTTCACACAAAGCTGAGTTTGGGCGGATAAATCGTCAATGTTTTTCGTCCTACCATTTGTTGTACTGAGGGGAAGTATACGTGTGTTAGACGTACGAGCGAGTAGTGCAGGACACCATCAATCCGTCAATATGTGGTCAATAGATCCGTACACATGTGGAGATCCTTTAGGGCAGCTCTAGTGTGGAGTTCGATTTTTACTGAGCTGTGGGGCCTACAAAAACGATGTTCAGCATGGTTCGCTCGCTCCAGTGTGGAGTTCGATCGGATGGGCTGCTGATGAGATTAAAAAATTGCTTGGCCACCGGATGGTTCTGTCCTGCTCCCTGTTTCTCGTACTTGCTTCTCATTTCTTGCTCATTTGTTTGTTTGGATGGTTCGAACCAAAGTAGAAGGTCGAACAAAAGAATCTTTCATCAGTGTTCGGTAGCTGTAGTGTACACATCAAACCTTACTCATTCTCTCTTCTCACGGTTCGGCTTTTTACTACACTGGAGGTGCTCAGGAGTTATCAACTCTCACACACCGCCCCCCTCTACACGTTTGTAAACGAATTAATAAATCAAGTGATCAGTGCCAGCAGCAGGGCCCACACCGCACAAGCAAAATACGATCATCGTCAGGTATAGGTCCCATAGGATGGGAACAAGGGAACGTAGTAGTCTACTAAATCAGATAATAAGTTACTGTTATTAGCTAACTAGTACTTAATCTGTTCTAAATTATAGTTCGTTTGACTTTTTCAACTCTAAATTTGACCATTTGTCTTATTTAAATTTTTATGTAAAATATTATTTTTTTATATGGCTTATTTATTTAATAAATAGTCTACATGAATGATTTAAATTTGACTATGTTTATATAAATTTTTTTTATAAAAGGAGTGGTTAAAGTTAGAGTAAAAAAATCAAACGGATGGAGGAGTATATTATTTTTACATAGTAAATCCCAACCGGCGGGCCTAATTAAACCGGCCATTTCGTCCTGCTGTGCTCACTATCAGGATCCATAATCCATCGATCGATCGGTGCCAAAGGCAAGCCAACCACCGGGCCCTGCCGGCCCTAGACACACACACACCGCGTCCGTACTTGAAGCAATCTAGGACGGGTCAAACACAACAACTACTAGGTAGCATGCCTGCCTGCTAACGAACAAGGAACCACACAAGTTTAGCGTTTTCTATGACCCCTGATCGATGGTGCATGATGATATACATGAATCTGACCAAACAATTGATCGAACTGTTTGATGACGATGCATGATGCCATAAACAAAGAATAAAACAAACCACCTGATAGGTACGAGTAGCAAAGAAAGAAAGAAAGAAAGAAAGAAAGAAAGACTAGCTAGCTAGTAGTAGTAATGAGCTGTGAATGTTCAGACTGGAAACTCTGTATGAACTTGATGTTTGGCTTTTGAAATACAAAAGCAGGGGAGACCGTACCGTACCGTACCTTTCTTCTAAAAAAAATGTTCAGACTGAATGCGTGCGTGCGCGCTGTTTGTTAGTTAGTTGAAAATCACTTGAAACTCAAAACCCACATGTATGTATTTAGATTATTAGAAGAAACAGAGCTAATTAGCAACAAAGAAGAAGCAAAACTTGTTCAGTTTGTCGTCTCGATCGATCTGAACCATCATCATTGCACACGTACGCATCTCTTCTTTTCAGCATATATAGGAACTTAACACACATCTGAATCATGTGGTGGCCTGCTGGTGGGTCATATGATGCGCGCGAGAACAAATAATTTGAAATCATGCATGCATAATGCATCATGCAATGTATATATGCATAGATAACTGCCTCAATATGTACACTGCACACCACGTCATTCGGTTCCACATGCAACGGCCGAAATTCCTCCATTCATCGGAAGCGGCCAAGATTCCACAAAAACCAGCCGCGTATGTATTGTACTACTCCACTCTCCTGGGGACGGGACGGAGACCGAACGTGCGTGCGTGACGACCCACGTGTCCGGGCACGGAGCCTGCCAGGTGCCGCAGCTCTGGCTACACATTGCATTGCATTGCATAGTGCGTGCTGCCTGCTGCTTTGATCTCTATCATCGTATATCCACGATAAGTCCATGGCAGACATGATGACACTAGCTACCTGGCCAATACTAGTATGCATCTTGCATGGTGCTCTGCTCCTATCATTCAGCTAACTAGCTAGCTAGAAATTAGAGTTTGTGGAGTATCTATTTAGGTGTTCTTATAACTCTACTTTTTTTTTTTATAGCTACGTGCGTAGAGCTGAAACCGTTTAGCTAAAAAATATGGAGCAGAAAAAAAAACATAGAGCGAAACAGTCTCAAACGGCTCGTTAGTATCTTCTTGCACGGGGTAATTTGGAGCCTAGCTAGCTCCTAGTATAACGGAGGCAGTAGGCCGGCCGACCACGGACGACAACTCCCTGGACCTGTAACTATCCGTGTCTGTCGTCCACCGTACGTGTGTTCAACTGCTCATTCAATTCGGTACTACAGTATTCTCCAAACAAAACGTGCATTTCCGGCCGGCCGGCCGGCCCCACGTCGTCACGTGCGCCAAAAAAAAAAAACATCACACGCAACTTAAAAGCTAGCAGGCCATTACCAGCAGCTACAGTATATATCAGTAGTTAGTCAGGGGGATTGCATTGCACGCACGCATGTGGTGCACTGTGCTAATTGCTATCGACTATTAGGAGTACTGTACGTAACCAACACTGGATCGATATTAGTTGCTTGCTTGTTATTGTTTGTTGTCCAGATTCGATCTCTCTCGATATCTCCGGAGATTTAGGTGGTGTTTGGTTCCTCAGCGCTAAAGTTTAGATCCGTCACATCGAATATTTGGACATATGCATGAAGTATTAAATATAGACTATTTACGAAACTAATTTGTCAACAGGAGACTATTTCATGAGATGAATCTATTAAACCTATTTAGTTTATGATTTGACAATGTAGTGCTACAGTAAACATATACTAATGATGAATTAATTAGGTTTAATAGTTTCGTCTCGCTAATTAGTTTACTCCTATGTAATTAGTTTTTTAATTTGCTCATGTTTAGTCCTCCTAGTTACTATCTAAATGTTCAATGTGACAGGGTCTAAACTTTAGACCCTCGATGCAAACACCACCTTACATTTGATTGCAGTGTGCCTCATGCATGCATCACCTGTGTGCCAAACTTTTTCGCTCCACCGACAGGGAAACACACACTTATTACTCACTTACACTTTTCTCCACATGCTATTGCTACCGATACCATACTCTCGCTGCACCAAAATTTAAAGGATATATATACATTATATATGTATCCAATTGAAGTTTAACCAAATTTACATAAAAAATATACTGATATTTATAATATCCAAATAAATCAATAGATTAACTATGAAATATATTTCACTCTATACAAATAAATCTATTTTTAAAATATATTTATACTCTTTATACCAATTAATAAAGTTTTATTTGTCTCAAACCTAAGTACAATCAGAAAAAAAAATTGACTAAAATTTTAGTTGATGCGTCAGTTATTAGTTATGGCAGCCATATTCTTTCTCAGTTCACTTCCCCGTGTCCATTTTGCGCCATCAGCTCGGTTAGTGGGATCTCCTATTCAGATATAGAAGATTTGTATTTTACACATTCATAATTTTTTTTTAAAAAAAAGTCGCGCATTACTGAAAAACAAGCAGCTAGCAGCGTGTACGTAAGTTACACAGGATATATATTTCCAGATTCCCCAATCAAGCTCCGGCCTGAGATCCGTCACCTCGGCCCCAAACTATATCTCCGTGTTTTGACAGAAAATTATATTCTCATTCACTTTCTTATCTCATCTACTACGCATTTGTCTGCATCTTCTGATGTAACATGCATAAAATCAATGGGTTGATGTGTATATAATTTGATTTTCACTGGCGAGCGAGAGGGCTTGCATTGACGACCTTCCGAAGCTCCGAACATGAACCACCGCAAGTGGCCGACACCCGACAATGCAATATATACTCTTTGCAATTATTCATTTTCTTCCGTATATACCTCTTTGGTGAAATAGTGTACCGCACAACTAGACCAAATAATTTTTACAGACTTTTTTTTTTCTAAGAGTTGTTTACTCAGCAAACCGTCTCTAATTAGGTTGAGGAGCACTGTAGCTTATTATGGGCCGTCCATGAAAATATATTTCTTGATATGGTTCTATTTAGCAAACAAAACCTAAAATGTTCATTTTCACGAGTGGACGGACTTAATTAAAGAACTAGCCATGAAAATATGATTTTCAATATGCCGCCGGTTGCTAGTATATAAACCACCCCTAAAAATGGTTGATTTCTTCTAGAGACCGTTGACTTAGTCAACCATTGTTAGATATCGATTAATTCATAACCTTTTCATGTGAAGTTGGTTGACAACAAAACTCAAAATTGTTGAGCTTGATGGGATCGATCTAAAACTTTGTAGTTAATGGTTTTTGTATTTGTGAACATTTAGAGGCCGAGCTCATCTTTTATTATCTAATAACGGTACCATATGCACCTTTTTGAGCTTCTGTTGAATCGATAAATTGGGTTAATTTACTTTTATCATTTAAAACTGTGCATTGCCAGTTATAAATGTACAAGAAAATGGCAAAGGTGGATTTAACAGTAGCCATTCGCAATGGCTATAGCTTCCATTCTTATCTTCAAGACCCCAACCGGTGCTTCTTCCACTGATTTTGCGTGGACTCGAGTTAAAGTCAAATTGACGAGGTCCTTGTCATCGGAAAAACACAGAATGTTGTCCTTGGACAAGTTCAAATAAGCTAGTGCATGCACAAGCTACCTCATTGACAAGACATTCCTTTTGTGCAAGTCAATGCTTCAGGCATACTTAACTGAACCAGATCCACTGATTATATATGTTTCCAGTCAAAAAGCAAGGAGAGCCTAATTGCCTGGATACAAATCATACACATACACTACTTTGACTCGAAGTTATAGACTAACAAATAAAGTCCAACATGCATGTGTGCATATATATGTGGTGACGTTTGGAAGGCAAAGCATATCATGCATGCATGCATGTATCTAGCTGCCTAATTAGCTTAAGGGAGTTATCAGGCCGGTGTCGTACCGTGCAAAACTCTAGCTAGTTCTCCAAGCGTGTGTGCTGCTCTCATGCATAAGACGCCATATATCCTTTAAAGAGATATCGATCTCTGCCTTGGTCAACCCTTTTTCCAACGTTCCTTGCACCACAGATCGACCACACATTTAGAGTCATTTTGAACATGCATGGCGGTAGCATGAGCAATTCCATAGTGACTAGATGGAGCCTCTTATCTCCTCTGTTTGACCTGCATTGTGAAGAAATCTACTTTGGGTGTGTTTGGTTCTCTTCCCAAAATAGCCTGGCTCACATCTTGGATGCAAGCTCCAGCTAGGCAGGGTCGGACTATGTATAAGGCATCTCTTTGTTTGGTAGCTTGTATTTCTCTGGCCAGGAAGCATTAGGCTGTTAATTGGTTGCATGAACTTCTAACCTGATTTAGAGATAATACATACGCCAAAGTACGCAACCTGCATCGTGGCAAACAGGCTCGCTAGAAACAGGGTTTTTTTTTTTTTTTTTTTTGTGAATCGCTTGCTTTATATTGATCTTAGCCAGCCGAGGCCTCATACATCACCAGGTCACTCACACATGCCGGAGTTACATGCCACCTCTCCAAGCAATGTGTACTAGTTACCTGCTTAGCTAAAAAATGGGCTACCTTATTACAATTTCTACTAATATAATTGAGGAAAATCCCTGAACACTCCGGCTAATAGTATCAATCTCTGCAAGCAAAGGACCAACAATGGATCGCTGTGTGTCCCTTATTCTCCAAAGTTGAACTAGCTCAAGACAATCAGTTTCTAGTTGAACATATTGATATCCCGCATTCACTGCATGCCATCAAAATGCCGTCCCTACACGCCATGGCTTCCATAGAACATGCATCGAAGACCTGCTCATACTACCACTTTGCCTGTGCTTCCTTGACTACCCCATCTTGGTCACGAAGGACACACGCCGTCGCTCCGTTCTTTCTTTCCTGATGAAAGGCCGCATCTGTGTTCACCTTGACCCATCCAGGCTTTGGTGTTTGCCATTTCTGTTTCAAAACCTCGTCCCTTCTCTGCTTAGCTGGCTGGTACAGTTGCCACAATTCATGCACTGTATCTCTGGCCCATAGCGCAGCTTGGTAAACATTCATTGACAACTCTCCATGGTGAGACCTTGAATATTTACAACCATGCATGGCTAGGGAAGTCACAAAGCTCGTCCCTGTCATTTGGGAGAGAGAGAGAGAGAGAGAGAGAGAGAGTTGGCATATGGTATATTGATGACAGCACTGTCATGCCGGTCCCATCTGTTAGTGAGAGAGAGAGGAGGTATAGAGGCACTAAGGCTTGGCTGGGCTTGGCCCAAGTTGGCTCTTGGCTCATCAAATCTATAGAGGAAAAGACAAGGTTGGGCTAGGGTTGTGTTTTTTATGTGTTTTGGCCGTAGGGTAGTTTAGTTCTAGCTACGATTCAGTTTACATTTTCTGTATATGGATTTAAATTCACTACTATGAACTCAAATCAACACATATTAAAGACGATCTTTTTTCTCTCTCTCTCTCTTCTTCTTCTTCTTTCTTTTTTTTTTTTTTTTTTTTTTTTTTTTTTTTTTTTTTTTTGCTTGCGGTGCGCGGTACATGCTTACTAGCTAATTTAAATTGGAGAAGATGTCGAAGCTTTGACTTAGGTATATGTATGTATGGCCTACTGTACTATACACTACACAGCCATTTAAAAGATATTTGCAAACAAAAAAAATAGCACGATTTTGTGGCAGGTTGATTAGAACCAGTACAGCCGGCCTTTCTTGCAGGTAGCAGAAGCAACAGTGACGGCCTTTGCTAGCTCTTTGGGCTCCGACAGTGACGACCCCATTGTAACCATATATGATAGCCCCTCCACGAGGCGTGTGCAAATTGCAATAAGCAACCCGAGGAGAACCTTAACTAATATTTCCTCTATGTTAAATTATAAAATATTTTAAAAATCTCAGAGAGTCAAAATATTTTAACACCAAAATTATAGAGAAAATTATAAATATTTATGATATCAAATATGTATACTATAAAAATATAATATAATGATATCTAGTTAACATCACAAATATTATTATATTATCATATAAGTTTAGTTAAAATTGAGATTCTTTGTCTCTTCAAGATTCTTGAATTATAATTTGAGATGGAGGGAGTAGTTAATTATGATGCTGATTACAGACTAAACTAACATATACAGTGCTCGTGGGACCGTTGCACACCGGCAAATCAATTGTTGGGTGGTGCGAATTCCACGTGTGAATTCTATTTTACGTACGTGTGAGGCGACCAAATAAAGGCAATTTCTTTCACACAAAATGTACGCTGGCTTCTATTTCTAGGAAGCTACGCGACCAGGTTCCTTTTGGTTGTCTCTGTTGGCTCCGACGCCGCTTGGCTGGATGCCAGGAGGCTGCAGCTCAGCTGATAGCGCCACCTCACTGGGAGCAGGACAAAGTCTCTACGTGTCCCATCACCGGCCTGATGGTGGATGTCATGTGCAATGGCGTCACTTGATCTGATGCTAATAAGGGGCTAGCTAATTGTATACTATCACCTGGATTAATTACCAAGATTCTGTGAGACCCGACACACTTGCTTGATACTCCACTAAGTATATGTTAATTGTGGCCTCTGAGAGCGAGAGACGTGTGGTGACTAACGACGCAAAATATTAGTCCTGGCCTAACAATAGGCAGTTTGTACCGTTTGTTCTATGGCGACCAAGTCTTCGGCAACTGCACGCTTTTCCTCAGACCCACACAGCAGCCGGCTAACTTGCATATGTTAATGTTACCGTACACGCCTCTTGACCCCTAATGGAAATACACACAGTCGGTAGAAAAGGCTCTCATATATATACATACACACATTGTTTCATTATTTTTTCAGCAAACATGAAATTGTGATCATGTATGGTATATATATATGATTGTCATGCTCTAGTCACTCATATCTGACCATGGGACCCACCCTTGTTAATTAGTAGGGACCAACTGTCATATGGTATGATTATATTGGATAAAGAGACACGCGTGACCTGTCGCGCTATAAGGGAGTGTGTGACCACTGACCATCCCCGCCCTGTGTCTTCTTCACTATTGAACCGCATCGGCCCACTACCTGCCCTAGCCTCCACCGTCACACACTCGGTGTGGTCGTGCCGCTCATCGTCCACCCCCGCCACTCCACTAACCTCGTCCGAAGAAGCTAGAGCTCAAGCACCTCATTCCACTGTGAGGTTATGATCTTCCTAATAACCGGGTGTCTACTAAAGCCCGCCCGCTCCCTCCTCCCCTGCCGCCTCACTCGTCGCCTATCAAACCGCCACACCACCGCCAATCTGGCTACCGCTTGAGGCCCCCACGCTCCCCTTCTAATTAAGGTTGCTGGCAATTAATGGAGGCCATGGGGTTGCACTCTACAAGCCCCGCGTGACGGTCGTGTAATAGAGTTTAGTGGTTGGTTAATACGGTGGTAATACTACTATTTGTGATGTATATTATTGAAATACATTATATCGATCTTAATTAGGTAGTCAGTTATATATATAGCCAGTTAATTTAATTAGCATTACTTTGTAAAAAGATTGATGCCAGCTAGCGCTGGTGACGACGTGTAGGTGTGTGCTCCGACACACCGTTTTGGGCAAGCAAGCAATAAATTGCAAGCTAAGCAGCCACAGAATGCATGATGCAGGGGGGATTAGGTGTCTACTTATCTATCACTCGATATCACAATCCCCGAGCTTAATTAATCAATTAATCCACTGATTATTAATAAATTAACAAAGGTGGATGACGCATGACCGATGAGTGTGCATGAGTGCAACGTCAGGATCATCATCGGAGCTTAATTAGCAGCTATATCTATACCAGGGGGCCTACTATCTAGCTGGTCTAGTCAGGCTGCTGGCATATATATATAAACACGAAATAAAAAGGTGATTACGGCGAAAACGGCACGATTCCGCGTTGAAACGGTCGAGGCCGGATACGTGACACTTCACAGCTAGCGATCGAAATGAGAATTGGAAGAAGAAAAAAAAAAGCTTCTCGCTCTCAGCTGCGTGTGTGGGGTGTGTGCGCATGCTGCAGTGCCAGTGCGCGGTCGGTGCATGGAAGTGGTGGAGCACCGGACGCCCTGGGCCCGACACGTACCTGCCGTACGTGGACGCCTCCCACTGGAGGGAATGGACCGTGTGGGTGTCTCTGTGTGTGCTACGACTACCCGGCCGGCCGGGCCAACCCTAGCTGCCCACGCGTGCTGCACTAACCTACATGGGAGTACATGCAAAATGAGAGACCACGTACAAAGCAAGCAGCAAGCAGAGTGCAGGTGATCGATGTGCATGCGGGTGTGTGATCCTGATGACGATCCTCACTTCATCACTTTCACATGCTTTTGATGGGGTCAACACGGCTTCATTCTGATCTCAGGCACAGCAGGGCAGGCCTAGGCGCCTAGCTAAGCTGATGAAGCTAGCCATTCAGTTCTGGAACTGCAAGCACACCACAAACACTTTGGCAAAGGAATAGAAGCATAAAGCCAACAAATAAATAAAGCTCCAAGGGTGGTGGGCCGAACTTCTCTGCCCGCATATATGTATTGCCTAATGTTGGGCACAAAGGGGACTTTGTTTGCACGCAAACCTTAGGCTGCGTCCGCAGAGCTTTTTGCCGTACGTCCAAAGATTTCAATTTCGTCCCTCCCATTTTGCGATAAATGAAATAATGTATTCTTATTATCTTATCCTTTTTAAGCATTATTCAAGGTTCTTTTTATAGATAGATAGATAGACATACAAAAGAATTCTCCCTCGGTTTCAAATTTATAATTCGTTTGACTTTTTTGACCTCAAGTTTGATCACTCATCTTATTCAAAAAATTTGTGCAAACATAGTCAAATTTAAGTCATTTTTTAGATCATTTATTAATTAAGCAAACCAAAACAAAAAAGTGATACTTTGCACAAACAATTGAATAGGACGAGTGGTCAAAAACTTAGGGTTAAAAAAATCAAACGAACTATAATTTAGAACAGATGGGGTACAAGAGTTGATGCTAGACATTTATAACACCGATGTCAAATTTAGTTACAGTTTTGATATTTTGTTGGGTTATTATGAATATATGCATTAATGAATATTTCACACACTCCTCCTTGGATGGTCCTTAAATGAATATGTATGTTTCCTTAAAAACCCTGGTAAGGAAGAAGCGGTCGAAGAAAACTATGGTCTAGAAAAAAAAAAAAAAAGGAGTACACATATATATTCATGCATTCCATCGGATCGCAACACTTAATATCTCTAAGTTCATGAAGTCCTACACCATATGTAAATTCCTTTTGAATACTAAACAGCAAGGTTCGTCACTATAAATAAGTTTGCTAAATTCTCATTTGAATATTTTCTTGGGCTATTATAATACCATCCATTTAAAGTTCATGAGTAAATATTTGTGGGATATATATGTTCCATTCAATTTTCTTTATCAATCTCTTAGCTGAGTTATGCAAGGACATTTGTGTATTACTATGTATAGATGCTTCCTTTCTAAAAGTAAATTGCATTCTTTACAAACATGGTGTGTTATATCATATTCCACAACCACACAGATAATCTATTAACTTCATGAATGGCCAAAATTTCTACATGGTTGGATGAACTTGTATTGATATGGTTTGCTTTGCTGAGGGCCAAGAAATAGATGCACCACCAAACATAAATGGATATCAATTTTCTAAATGGTCATTACATGAATCAAATAGATACCATAGATCTATAAAACATATTAATTCTCCTTTCATTTATTGGTAACATATAGATCCATTTCTTTTGTACCTTGAGCATAACGATGCATATGATTTATGTCATTTTAGTGATGTTTAGTAGGACAAGATTTATATCTTCCAACTAGATTAACAATGAATGTGATATGAGGTTACAAATGAGAGCACATAGATGCACTAGTGCTCCTAGCAGTTTATATATGTCATTATCAAGTGACCGATATATCCATTATAAGGTAGTTAATATTATTTTTGTTTTTTCGATTAACATAATCTAAAAGATCTTACATCCAACAAGGGATATTTTGTTTCTTGATTACCAAGAAATTGGGACAATCCTTAGGTAGCAACCTTAACATCTAGTGATTTCTCTTTTCTCATTTTTTTTATACAAACACCTAGTTATTACTAGCCAAAAAGATTCTCTTTATGAGAGAACTCAAATATGCTTGAATGGCACCACTCCTTTTTGTTAATATTTTCTATATTTGCATTCGTCAACTAGTGTTCTAAACCCTTATTTTCATTCATAACAACACAAGATTACATCAAATGCATCATTGAGTATAACTTTATCATGATACTAGAATAATTTGTTTTCATACATGACATAGTTTAGTATGATTTTCGATAGAATTAGTTATCTTTAGGTTTATGTGTTTGTTTTCTTTAGAAGATTTTTTTGTGAAGTATATTTCCTCAACTTGAGCATCTTGATTATTGCATACTTTTTTCAAATTTTGAGGATTCTTATATATATATATATATTTGAAACCAATGATCTACCACATTTTGTAGTAGGATTTGGTCCATTTGAAAGAGATAATTGTCCTTCTTTGACAATAATTCAAGAGCATCAAACAAGTAGAATGTATAACTTGGTTACTCTTTCCAAGAATGTAAAGCATCTAGCTAATTGTTCATAAATTAATGATAATGATAATTCATTTAAATTTATCTCTCTATTTAGTCGCTTATGTTCTCCCGCTATTTTTCATAAAAAAATGATTCATCAAATGGTAATAAAAACCTTTCTATAAATACATATCACATTGATTATTCTAGAAACTTTGTTATGGATAGCTATTTGTACCCTAACATATATTCCCAACCTTAAAGTCTGATCTTTGGATGTTTGTTGGAGTAATTGGGACCATACACCACACACCCAAAAGTTCTCATGCCAAAAACAATTTTTAATGGGGTAAAATTACAATAACATGCTAATATGATGGAAATTTATTGGCACGGCATGCAATTTTGCATTTCCACGTGCAAACAAGAAAATTCTGACTTCATAATAAGTAAATGTCACATTATCATCTAGAGTCATTTGCGAAGTAACAATACACAAGACCATTCTGTGTCTGAACATGTGGAACATGATTTTATTCTATTTTATTCTAACCAAAATGCAATATTCATGGAAATCTTCATTTAAAATTAGGTTGTAATTATCCAAATTGTAGTTTCCAAAAAAAAAATATATCCAAATTAAATTTGTGTCTGTAGCTCGAGGAATCAAATGGGTTTATTATTATAAACTATAACCTTGTACTATTAGGGCACTCACAATGTAGACTTTATCATAGAGTCTAAACCTATTTATTACCTCGAATATCGTGAACTTAGAGTTTAAATAAGACTTGAAGTCTTGTTTTTTCATCATCTCTCTTCAATAAATATACTATCACATCAGCAAAATGTCATAAATAAGTGGTAATAAATAGTCTTGGACTCTATAATAAAATCTTGCATTGAGAGTGCCCTTATAGAACATAATTTAGAGAGCGGTAACTAATTTTCCTGTTGATCTTTTCCGGACACAGTAGCTGAGTAGAGCAGTGAGGATGAATCGATGATATGACTCACGAGCCACGAGCATCGTTTGATCATGGGGTTTCTATTTTGGAAAAGAACAGGGTGGTTCTTTATTATCGTGGAACCAAACATACCCACATGTGTAACTTAAATTACACATTTCCTACTTTCAAATTGAACAACCGGATGCTACTGACCGACTTTCACAGTGGCTGAGGTAGGCAGCGGACGCCGGACGGACATGCAGGCATGGAGAAGAACCGAAGAAGACTTGTGTCATTGTGTTGTGTGTGCGGCGCGCGGTGGCCGCACTACCTCACAGTACTAGTAGCTACTCCTACTGTGCAGGCTGACACGCGGGGACAGCCGCAAGCATCTCGACCGAACCCGATCCATCCACCTCTCTAGAACGCCCGGCCCGCACAAGAAGAGAAGAAGACAGCCACGGTCACCGCTGGCCGCTGCAGTGCGCGCGGGCCGCGGCGCGTCTCTGTCCCGGGCCTCAGCTCCCGCCACGTCCTCGTCCTCCTCCCGCGTTTGACTGCACCACTCACCAGCGCCTCCTATAAATCCCGCCCCGAATCCACCACACCGGAAACCCAGCCCACCCAGCTCGCTCCTCTCTCTCCCTCCAAGTCTCGCCACGCATACACATCCACGCCGCGGCCGCTCGATCACCTGGCTCTGACGATCACCGGGCCGAGCACCAATCCTCAGCTCCTCACTGATTAGTTTTTCCCCGCTGCAATGGCGTCGTCCATCTCTGCTCCAGCTCCACCGGCGGCGGCTCCGGCCACCGCGCCGGCGCAGGCCAGGCCCAAGACGAAGCCGTCCCAGCTCAACCCAAACACCGGCAAGACCCGGACCCCGGCGCCCGCGCGGCCAATGCGCGCCGCTCCTCCTACCCCGGCACGACGCGAGGCTTTGGCCGGCGCCGCCGTGGCGCAGCCCAAGTGGAACCCGCTCCAGCGGCTCGTGGCGTCGGCGCTCGACGCGGTGGAGGAGACGCTGGTATCCGGCATCCTCGAGCGCGCGCACCCGCTGCCACGGACCGCCGACCCGGCCATCCAGATCGCCGGCAACTACGCGCCGGTCGGGGAGCGCCCAGCCAGCGCCAACCTCCCGGTGACCGGCCTTGTCCCGTCCTGTCTCGACGGGGTGTACGTCCGCAACGGCGCGAACCCGCTCCACGCTCCACGAGCGGGGCACCACCTGTTCGACGGCGACGGGATGCTACACGCCGTACGGCTCCGCGGCGGGCGCGCCGAGTCGTACGCGTGCCGGTTCACGGAGACGGCGAGGCTCCGGCAGGAGCGCGCCATCGGGAGACCCATCTTCCCCAAGGCCATCGGCGAGCTCCACGGCCACTCGGGCGTGGCGCGGCTGCTCCTCTTCGGCGCGCGATCCCTCTGCGGCGTGCTCGACGCGTCGCAGGGGATCGGTGTCGCTAACGCTGGCCTCGTGTACCATAACAACCGCCTCCTCGCCATGTCCGAGGACGACCTGCCGTACCAGGTGCGCGTCACCGACGACGGTGACCTCGAGACCGTCGGGCGCTACGACTTCGGTGGGCAGCTCGATACCGCCATGATCGCGCACCCTAAGCTTGACCCGGTCACCGGCGAGATGTTCGCGCTCAGCTACAATGTCGTGTCGAAACCGTTCCTCAAGTACTTCTACTTCACTTCCGACGGCCGGAAGTCCCCCGACGTTGAGATCCCCGTCGACGCGCCCACCATGATGCACGACTTCGCCGTCACCGAGAACTACGCCATCATCCCCGACCAGCAGGTCGTGTTCAAGCTCCAGGAGATGGTGTTCGGCGGCGGCTCCCCCGTGGTGTACGACAAGAACAAGACGGCGCGCTTCGGCGTGCTGCCGAAGCGCGCCGCCGACGCGTCGGGGCTAAGGTGGGTCGACGTCCCCGACTGCTTCTGCTTCCACCTCTGGAACGCGTGGGAGGACGACGTCACGGGCGAGATCGTGGTGATCGGCTCCTGCATGACCCCCGCCGACGCCGTCTTCAACGAGTCCGGCGAGGAAGAGGAGACCTTCCGCAGCGTGCTGTCGGAGATCCGGCTGGACCCGCGCACCGGCAAGTCGACGCGGCGCGCGGTCCTGAGCGACGCCGACCAGGTGAACCTGGAGGCTGGCATGGTGAACCGGCAGCTGCTGGGCAGGAAGACCCGCTACGCCTACCTCGCCATCGCCGAGCCGTGGCCCAAGGTGTCGGGCTTCGCCAAGGTGGACCTCGAGGCCGGCACCGTCGAGAAGTTCATCTACGGCGACGGACGGTACGGCGGCGAGCCCTGCTTCGTGCCGCGCCCGGGCGGCGCCTCCGCGGAGGACGACGGGTACGTGCTGTGCTACGTGCACGACGAGGGCCGCGGCAAGTCGGAAATGCTCGTCGTCAATGCCCGCGACATGCGCGCCGAGGCCGCCGTCAAGCTGCCCGGCCGCGTTCCCTACGGGTTGCACGGCACTTTCATCGCCGGCGAGGACCTGCAGCGGCAGGCCTAGCTAGCGATGCTGCTACCTCGTCCATCACGAACTCGACCACCTGCCTCACGTACATACAGAAACAGAGACTTCAGTAGCTAGCTGACAGTGACGTGGCAGCTCAATTATTTACAGCTAGTGTTGCTTAGTAGTACAGTAATTTGTTCATTATTAGAGCAGTAGAGGGCCGTGTGGGACTGATTTTTGGGGCAGACACCGGCCGTACATGTGTATATATACATATACATATAGATAGTATAAATATAGGAATCAAAATTGTTGAATTTTTGTGCAGAAATAAAAAAGGGGCTTTTGTACATAACTTGTAACATGTCTTTAATTTTTGTATGTATATATATGAAAACTGTATACGTATCCCCCGTATGGCTACGTGTGTATTTGCATGAGTATAATCCCTATGTTCGTTTGACTTATCAACTATCGAAATAGTATTAGTCGGTTTATCAACCACCGAAACAATGACCACCAGGCTATTAAACAATTTGCATCAGACTAATGTTTCTTTTTGCTGGGTTTGACTTGTGTCGGACTGCCGGCCGGCTGGCTTGTCGGAAAGAACCAATGTACAGTGTGAACTGGGTAAACCATTCTCTTTTGACAAAGGAGGGCATCACATCATGCGTGTTAGTTCAAACGGGATGCTCTGTCAAGGGCAGAGCAGCTACCTTAACAGAGCCAAAGTCGTCTTAAACAAAGCGCTAAAAGCGTCAACTTTAAAGATAAGGTTGATTATTCAAATAAACACTGCGTTTACAAGCAAGGCATTTTTTTGAACTAAAGTTACCCCTGGACAGTGAACACTCACTCCGTTGAAAAAGTGAATATTTTCTTTGGCTCTATCTTCAAAGAGATACATATGCTTTCAGCCTTGTTTCTTTATTATTGAATTTATCTTGTTCAGAGCTACTTATTACTGAATCAGTATTGTTATATTTGCAGGAAAGGAAAAAAAATGAGCTAATCATATATAGTTTGTACTTTAGATAATTCAGTGTGGTTATATAAACTTTACTTTTTAGGGGAAAACGAAGAATAAGGTATAAATATAAACCAATGAAACGTGCTTACGTGTTCACCACCCACGCTCCCTTCTGTCAAATACTTGGCACATTTAATTTTACTGTGCAGTCTTTGATGTGAAAATAATTTTATCTCTGAAAATACAAGTCTGTATGAAACACTACAAAAACAGAGAAATTGGAAAGCGTCTTAACTATGCAGCCATGTCATCAAGCACCTCTGCTTCTTCATTGGACATTTCTTTTTCTTCTCTCTCTCTTTGTGTGACATCAGAACGAGGGGTTTTCCAAAAAAATGTGGAAATTAAAAGTACAAAACACGTTATTTAGAAGAAGAGTGTTAGGTACCATAAACTGTTTAGCTTTGACACAAGGTGATTTAATTAATTTCCAGCTGCATATAGTGTATGTGTATGCCAAACAACGGTGTTATTCCACATGACCGAACGGTCCGCACCAACCAAATGTACGTATATATACACATTAAATTCGTGTAGTCCTAAATTAGTTTGAAGTCCCTACATACATTTTGGACTAGAATAAGGATGTCGTGCGTTATTTATCCTAACTGAAACGCACGTTGCAGGAAAAGAAACATGGAACGCAAGAATCGTACGTGTTACTCGCTCCGCTCCCGGCCCGCGTTCTCATCGGACCATCCTCATCGGTCACGCTTCTGTTCGGTCCAGCATGCCAAACACGCAAATTAATCAACCAATTTGTGTAAACGAACACACACTGGAAGCACGCGGGGCCGGGGCAGCTGGGACATGCACAGTAAGCACGTGCTCCTTTCTGTGAAAATTCAGTATTATTCATTAGTCATGTGTTAATATTATTTAGTATTTTCGTGGTGCTAAATATAGTATTACTAACTTTATTTAGTAGTACTTAGTATTCTTTGACTTATGGTATAAAATAATATTCTACACTTGAGGTTAGATATGATGTAGAATAGCATTGTCGTGTATGGAAAAAAAGTGATGCATGTATATACGTGCACTTTATTGATTTTTGAAAAAAATAATTAATTAGCTTATCATATGTAAAATTATGCTCCCAATGTATGTATACATTTAATTAAATGACGGTAATTAAATATGATTTATTAAACACTGAGGGACTTATATTTATTTAAAAACGGGACGAACGAGTACGTATATATCATCATCAATTTACACGAATACGGTGATGACAAATACTCACTCCATAGGCGTGTAGTTTACTCGCTGATGCGACGAGAGTCTCGCCCAGGGGGCCGGCCGGGATTTAACTAGTCGACACGCTTCCCTGCCGCGCCCGTGTGGAAATTACTAACTAAGCTCTCTCATCCGATCCGATCCGTCCCTGGTGACTAAAGTGCATGCGCGAGATTATATATACTAGTACTAGCTTATAATTTATTAATTGGGTACGTACGTGCACAGCAAGGCAGTGGGCCGGCGCGCCTAATCACGTGTTACAAGCGCGTACGCTAGTAATTATAATGATAATTAGCGACTCATTACGTAACTAATGACGATCGACGTCTCTGCTTAGCTCGATCGCTTTTGGAAATTAATTGGAAAGACAAGAGGATCCGTGCGATGCGACGCATTGCGTTGCGTTGCGTCGGTCGTCGTCCTAGCTCGTCCCCGTCGACGACGACGAGTCGACGACGACCACCGTCGTTATCGTCATGCATCCATCGCGGGTCAAATGGACGGCCGGCGGCCGGCCGGGTCGGTCGGAGAACCGAAAACTGCGTGATCTCAGCTTGAGACTTTTTACCGACGGGTGCGATCCTGGGTGTAAAGGTGTCGTCGTCTATACGCACCGCAGGCTGCGTTACGTACGTAGATAGATTAGTTATCAGCCACTGATGGAGTCAACCGCCCACTGGCGTACTACTGATGACTACACTACAGTGTGTATACAATTCTTTTTATATATTTTTTGTATCCATGTACTGATATACATACAACTCTTGGTCCACTACTGATCGAGCAGCAGCGCACTAGCCAACGGGATCGGATATTCCCCCTTCTTGGCTCATCTCCGATCCTACGGCGATTTCCACACGTTGAGCTCTTGTTGTCCTAATATAAAACTAATAAATTCCACACGTTGACCTCATTTTGCACTAATAAAAAACAGTAAATTCCACGTGTTGAGCCCCCTTTTGTCGTAACAGAAAATACTCGCTTTCACTCCAAATTAAAAGTCACTTGGTCTACATACATACCAAATTTGATGTGTATAAAAACAATTAAAACGACTTATAATTTGGTATGGAGGGAGTAACAAATTCTTCGGTGCATCTGACTGAAAGGAAAACGTTGTTAAAATCTTGTGTCGGATTGAGGACTTACATATCAACAGTCCCAACAATATATCCTCCCTAGTAAAGTGCCAAAGGGGTTGTCTGATCACCACTTACAGAAAATTGATGGACATGTTTTACAGTTTTTCAAAATTTCAACCCCAATACACAACGTGAATCATAAAGTCTATATATCACTACCTAGTGGCCGAGCTTCATTGGGGCTAAAAGGGAGAGCAAACAAGCAAAACACTAATTATATTTAAAAAGCTAATTAGAGAGTGTATTGTGCAAACAAACTATATGTTTAATAAAAAGAACTTGTTAGGGTGCGCAGCGGATTCCGGCCCAGCTCGCTATACCCACGAGCCGACGCCTCTCGGACCCAGATCCACAGAGCCCACAATATATCAGGCCTTAGGCCTAACTCAACCCAAAAGACTACCCTAAAAGACTAGCCTGATAGGTGATGACTGCCCCCGCCTTATATGTTGTGCCCCCCCCCCCCGCACCATCAATTACCGATGTGGGACTAAACCCAACATGACTAGCTAATAGTACAAAATGCAATTAGAGAATATAATATGATCGAACAAAAGAGATAGAGAAAAAATGGTGATCTCATTCTTAATTATCACTACTGAAAACTTAAAATTCTCTTACGGTGCACTACCATCAGGGAAAATAAAAATATCGTCATGAAAATGTACATATCATCATAAAAAATAAAATTATCGCCATGAAATTTCTTACGGTGCACTTACCGTCAGGGAAAATAAAATTACCGTTAGGGCTAGCTCGACAGGGTAATTCTAGTTTTGCCTAACATTGGTCAGGGAATTTCAAGTTTCCAGTATAACGACATCTGAACATACTACGTAACATCCGATACGTAGAACGACACACAACACCTTGTACTACAAGATCAGAGCAATAGCAAGCGACTCAACTGGACGTAGGGTTATTACTCGACTGTGTCGAGGGCCTGAATCAGTATAAACCGTGTGTCCCTGCGTGTCCAACCACTAAGATTTCACTATTCGCCGAGGCACGAACTACTGTCTCGGGTAACCCCGTGACAGGCTATCGGTGGAAAAACATCGACAGCTGGCGCGCCAGGTAGGGGCTTTCGGCGATTTTTTTCTCGAAAGCTTGGTGGACCACGACCTCAAGATGACGAAATCGACGGAATCAACATTTTTCTTCGGATCATGGATCTGCAAGATCAACGATGACGCAAAGATTCAAAACCGACTCCGAGAAGAAGGAGGAGTTGATCAAGATCTTCAAGAACTAAATCAAAAGACTCAAAAACTCACAATTTCGAAACCAACCAGACCAGCAGATGAAGATGGATATGAAACTGACTCGGAGAAGGAGACTTCACCATACACCGACTCCGAGACCAACACGAAAAGACTAAGCACCAACCAAGTTGGAATACGCAACTAAGCCATGAGCAGGAACAACTCAGAGACAATCAAGTACTCGGTTCCATACGGACTGCATAATTCCGCATTCACATACGAGAAATTTCTTCGAAAGAGGATGACAAGGAGCATAACTCTGAAAGGCGCTCAAGAAGGAATGATCATGTCAACAACTTCAAAAGGATGTATCGTACATTGGCCAAACCAATCCCCAAAAATTCAAGGTCAAGGTACAGAACTATCGTTCCAAATAGGAAAAGAACTCGGACTTTATCAAGGATTATCATGTGAGACAAGAAGGAGAAGCCAACAAATAAATAGAACTTGGAGGGCACATACTATATACATGGCAGAGCTGGAACCTTATTTAGAGCCACCACAAATACCTGACTTAAAATCATCAGACGAATCAGAAGGAGATATATCAGACGATGAGGATGGTGATGAGAATGAAATCAACGATCACAAAGTTGCAAGGCTGAAAAAGAACAAGGCTAGAGCAGGAAGAAGAAATCGAGCTGCCCAGAGAAAACAAATCTGGAACAAATACAAAGCGGAATTAACAGAATACAATAAGAATAAGGCAGAAAGAGAATCCATGAGGAATACAAAGAGAGAAAGAATCGAGTAACTGACAAAAGAACTAAACATCCTCACTAAAGAGGAAAGAATCACAGACGAGCTGATAAAACAAGACGGAGACCCCAATAAACAACCCAACGACAACACACCTCAAGAAGGACAAGGAGAAAAACATGAGGAACAACCACCCAAGAAATCAATATTTCACAGACTAGGGAAAACAGAGATACCACAACCATCGGAAAGACAGGAACAACATCTCGGACTAGTAAAACAAAACGGCCCAGACTGGGACCAACGTTATCCAGAAGACTATGGTGAATCCGAATACAGGGGAGACAGGGATTATTACCGAAGAGATTGGTCACCAGACTTCAACAGAATATAACAATACGACAGATTCCCATGCTTTGCAGGAAGACTGCAGACGTTGAAATTACCACACAAATTCAAACCAGCAAACCACTCCAAATACAATGGAAAAGTGGAACCCAGACAATGGATAAGAGTATATTCCCAATCCATTGAACTCGCAGGAAGAAACAATGATATCAAAGCCTTATACTTTCCAATGGCACTCGAAGCCATGCCTTTGCAATGGTTTGACAAGCTAAAACCAAGATCAATCAAATATTGGGAGGATTTGCAGGAAGCCTTCTGCAACAACTTTACAGGAATAATAACGCATCCCATGACAGCGGCAGAATTGAGGAATGTAAAACAGAGAAGAGGAGAAACGCTAAGGGAATATTATCGAAGGTTTGGAGAACTCAGAGCTCAAATACATGACATCACTGACAGAGAAGTAATAGAAACATTTGTAGACGGAATCATGACAAATTGGCAGTTCAAAGATTACTTCAACGAAAATCCGAGATCTAACGAAGACTTCAAAAGAGCTGTCGAAAAGATGATATCATCAGAAGAAAGAACTCGACACATATTCACCCGATATTCCCATGAAAACAAAAGATCAGATTTCAGACCAAGTGATAAAAGGCCAAGACAAGACAACATGGTAGCAACAACTGACAACAAAAGAAGGTTTAACGATAATAATAAAGGAGGATACAACAACAATTACAACAACAACAAAAACAATAGATACTCAAACAACAACTACCAGGGCAACAACTATGCAAAAAGACCAGTAGAAAGAATAGAAGACCTACCTTGCTACATACATCCTCACGCAGGCCATAAACTAGTTGAATGCGACACCTTTCAACGAAGATTCACAAAGAAAGAAGATACACGAGCAGACAACTCGGAACAGAGAACAAATGAATCTGGGAAGGATACAAAGAAAGCAGAGGGGAATTATCAAGAACCTCAACGACAAATAACAGTAATATTTTCTGGAGCATCATATGTAAGAAACAAAAGACAAGAAAAGCTAGCACACAGAACCATTATGGCGGCAGAACCAGCTACCCCAAGATATCTAGATTGGTCAGAATATCCAATCCAGTTTACAAGAGAAGACCAATGAACAAGTACAGCAAATGTTGGCCACTATCCCCTAATATTAGGACCAACAATAGCAGGGGTAGCAGTATCCAAAGTACTCATTGATGGAGGAGCAGGACTAAACATAATATTCACAGATACACTAAGGAAGATGAATTTGGACTATGAAGGCATGATCACACCAACAAGTATTCCCTTCTACGGGATAATCCCCGGAAAAGCTTTCATACCATTGGGACAAATCACCTTACAAGTCACCTTTGGAACACCAAACAAATATCGAACCAAGTTCATCAAGTTCGAAGTAGCCGACTTCGAATCATGTTATCATGCAATCCTTGGAAGACCAGCACTCACAAGATACATGGCAATACCCCACTACCCATATCTACTGCTCAAGATGCTGACAACAAAAGGAGTCCTTTCACTAAAGGGAGATTTAAAAAAGGCATATGATTGTGATGTACAAGCCATACAAATATCAGAAAAATTACAAGATTATAAGGAAAAAGAAGATATTGCGAAGAAGGTCGAGAAAATGAACCCGGATGAAATCCAAATACCGGCAAAGAAGCCAAGCAATTTTACACCTCCAAAAGAAGCAACCACGAAGACAATCGACCTACTAACCGGAGATCCAGAGAAGACAACAATAATCAGTGCAAACCTGGATCCCAAATAGGAACTCGCGCTCACCAACTTTCTAAGGGACAACAAAGACATATTCGCATGGAAACCAGCAGACATGTTAGGAGTCCCAAAGGAGTTGGCTGAGCACAAAATTGACACAAACAAAGGATCAAGACCAGTGAAACAGAAGTTGCACAGATTTGCACCAGACAGGAAGGCAGCGATTAAAAAGGAAATTACAAAACTACTAGCAGCAGGGTTCATCAGGGAAATAATCAACCCGGACTGGCTAGCCAACTCAGTATTGGTGGAGAAAAAGAACTCGAAAGAATGACGTATGTCTGTGGATTACACAGATCTTAACAAACATTACTCGAAAGATCCATATGGCCCACCAAGAATTGACCAAGTCATAGACTCGACAGCTGGATCATCACTACTATCTTTCCTCGACTGCTACTCGAGATACCATCAAATATCACTAAGAGAAGAAGATCAAAGCAAAACATCTTTTATAACACCCTTTGGAGCATACTGCTACAAGTCAATGCCATTCGGACTGAAAAACGCAGGAGCAACATATCAAAGAGCAATACAAACTTGTCTAGGAGATCAAATCGGAAGAAACGCTGAGGCATACATTGATGACGTAGTAGTCAAAACAAAGGAACCCGAATCACTATTGGAAGACTTAGAAGAGACCTTCAAGAACTTGAAATCCTGGAAGTGGAAGCTCAATCCCACAAAATGCGTCTTCGGCGTACCATCAGAACAACTACTCGGTTTCTTAGTCAGCAACAGAGCAATTGAAGCAAGCACAAAACAAGTCAAAACAATAATGGATATGAAGCCACCAAAAAAGATCAAGGACATAAAAAAAACTCACAGGATGTATGGCAGCTCTCAACAGATTCATATCAAAATTGGGAGAAAAAGGACTACCCTTCTTCAAACTTCTAAAAAGGAAAGAAAACTTCGAATGGACAGAAGAGGCAAATCAAGCTTTTATCAAATTAAAAGAATACTTATCATCATCTCCAGTAATGACACCACCAAGAAATAAGGAGGACATGATGTTATATATCACGACAACAAAAAATGTAGTAAGTGCAACAGTCATTGTGGAAAGAGAAGAACCCGGACACACCTACAAAGTGCAAAGACCAGTATACTACATCAGCGAAGTACTCACAGAGTCAAAAGTCAGATACCCACATGTACAGAAACTACTATATGCAGTACTCATATCATCAAGAAAACTGAGACATTATTTCCACGAGCACAAAATAACACTAGCAACCAACTTTCCATTACAATACATACTCAGAAACAAAGACGCCACATGACGAATATCAAAATGGGCAGTAGAACTCGGATCTCTAAATATAGACTTCAAACCAAGAACAACAATCAAGTCACAGATATTACCCGACTTCATCTCATAATGGATAGAAATCGCACAAAAAGAACCCGAGCCAATACGGGACCACTGCAAGATGTACTTTGATGGTTCTCTGAAGCTTGGAGGGGCAGGAGTAGGTGTGCTACTGATTTCCCCAGAAGGAAGACAGTTAAAGTATGTGCTATAGATATTATGGCAAGCAACAAATAATGAAGCAGAATACGAAACACTCATACATGGGTTAAAAGTAGCAACTACCCTGGAAATCAAAAGAATCCTCGCATATGGAGATTCGGCAGTAGTAATCAATCAAGTAAACAAAGAATGAGATTGCACAAAAAACAACATGGAGGCATACTGTGCAGAAGTAAGAAAACTCGAGAAGAACTTCGAGGGATTAGAAATCCATCACATCTTAAGAGATTCTAATGTGGCAGCAGATATTTTATCTAAATTAGGATCAGACAGAGCAAAGGTACCACCTGAGATATTCATAGAAGAACTTGCAAAACCATCAATCTAGGAAATCAGTAAACAAAAAGAAGACCCGATGAACATAGACGAGATAAAAGAACCTGACGCCTCAAGACAGATCCTCACCATAGAGAGTGATTGGAGGCAACCATACATAGATTATAAAAGTGAAAACAAACTACCCGGTGACAAAGTAGAAGCAACAAGGGTTATAATGAAGAGCAAAGCATACGTCCTCGTAAAAGACAAACTATACAAGAGAGCAGCATCTTCTGGAGTACTATTGAAATGCGTATCTACACAAAAAGGAAAAGAGATATTGGAAGAAATCCATTCGGGATGTTGTGGAAATCATGCAGCATCTAGAACATTAATCGGTAAAGCATTCAGAAGCGGATTCTATTGGCCAACGACACTTAAGGATGCAGAACAATTAGTCAGAACATGTAAAAGTTGCCAAATGTTTGCAAGACAGTCACACGTGCCAGCACACAATCTTATCTGCATACCACCAGCATGGCCTTTCTCATATTGGGGGCTAGATCAAGTCGGACCCCTCAAGAAAGCAAAAGGAGGATTTGAATACATATTCATGGCAGTAGATAAATTCACCGAATGGATCGAGTACAAACCACTAGTCAAATACAGTGCAGAAAAAGCAACAGAATTCATACAAGACATCATGCACAGATTTGGGATGCCCAACCGAATAATTACATATCTTGGGTCACCGTTTACAGCAAAGGAATTTCAATATTGGGCAAGAGACTGCGGAATAGAGATAGACTATGCATCAGTAGCTCACCCCCAAGCAAATGGACAAGTTGAAAGAGCCAATAGGCTATTATTACAAGGACTAAAACTAAGACTATATGAAGACTTAAAAGACTACGGAGGTAAATGGATACAAGAATTACCAAAAGTGATATGAGGTTTAAGAACTCAAATCAGCAGAGCAACAGGATATTCACCTTTCTTCCTGGTATACGGGTCAGAAGCCATATTACCGATTGACTTAATATGACAATCACCAAGAATTGAGCAATACGACGAAGGAGAAGCAGAAGAGACAAGACGGTTAGAAATCGACACGATTGAAGAAATAAGAAACAACTCGGTAATACAGAATGCAAGATACTTACAAGGTCTACGAAGACACTACGACAGAAATATGCATCCAAGAACACTAAAGCCAGGAGATCTGGTACTACGGCTAATTCAAAAGAAAGAAGAAAGACATAAGCTACTCAGCCCATGGGAGGGCCCTTTTATAATCAAGACAGCAATACAACCCAGAACGTATGAGCTGATGATAGAAGACGGAATTTAGCTAAGCAACACTTGGCATGTCAGCCAACTCAAGAAATTTTACAACTAAAAGACACAAGATACAAGACTTCAAGAACAAACGATCTACAAATCGGCCATTTCGTAAGACGGCATGACAAACCGACAGTTTGCACAATGAGAGGCATTGTTCAGCATTTTTAAGTCGGTTGTTTCGTGAGGCAACCCGACAAACCGACTGCTTTGCACCAAGAGCGGCACAGTCTGGTTCATATATATAAGTCTACCGTTTCGTGAGGCGGCATGACAAGCTGACAGCTTTGCACCAAGAGCGACATTGTCTAGCATTTTAAGTCAGTTGTTTCGTGGGGCAACTTGACAAACCGACTGCTTTGCACCATGAACGGCACAGTCTGGTTCATATATCTACAAGTCTACCGTTTCGTGAGGCGGCATGACAAACATCAAACTACTCAGCGCAACAAAGAAGATTAGTCTACCTCGAGGACATCTAAGTTAATCACTTGTACAAAGTGACACAACACAACTGCTTGGAAAGCAGCACAAAACTCGGCGCAATAAAGACTGCAAACCGATTACTATCATGTCAGAAAGTGACATCTACTACTCCAACATCAGAAACTACTCGTCCAGAATGACAGTATTACCTCGAAGCTACTCGGAAGTTATTAAAACACAAAGACAAAGATCTACAAAACCTAGCTCAGAAGAAAAAGGCATTTTATGAGTAATATCTTCAGTATAGTCACCAAGGCATAAAGACCAATAATATTACCCAGAAAGAACTCGGGAATCTAGAAGCATCTTCAAAGCCTAAGACAGAGGCATGCTACTACAAACTTCAATCAAAAGAACTCGACAAAAGCTCACAAGACCTGAAAAAGAAAGTACTCATCAAGACAACAAGCAAGTCGACCAGAAGACAACGTACAGACAAAGCAAGATAGAGACATCACAATATCAGGACGAAGCCTGACAATATATTAAGCAAAAGTATCATTCAGTGTATATTACAAGACCATCACCCAAATACAAGTAAATGTTTTCTATCAAGGAGAAGAAGACAACACTTTCATCTGACCAAGGATCTCATTACAAAGATCTTCAACTTCAGGTTTTGACTGCTCCCACCTAGTCAAGAGATCGGCCTCCATAGGATCTTCAAGAATTCGGTTCAAAGGAACCTCAGGAGCAATAGCACGAACAAAGGAAGCAACATTGTTAATACATCGTACAAATCCACTCTGCACAAATTCACGGAATCGTGAAGACAGCACTGGGATTATACTATCCACACCAGCACTATCATCTCCAGGACGGCAAACAGCAGCAATAACAGGCTTAACAGACTCAAGCAGAGATCTAAGTTGTGCTCGGACAGAATTCAATTTCCCTTGCAAAGTCTGAACCGATTGTAAAGCCTGGACAAGGTCATGATCAGCACCAGCCCGAATCAACTGAGCTTCACCCAGCAAATCTTGAGCCTTTTTTAAAGTATCATAGCAGATTCACTTACATGTTCAGCTTTATTCTCAGAAGACCAAAGAGTCTCAGTCATTACTTCCCGATCTTTTCTCCATACCTCACATTGCCGTTCAGCATCTGACAAAAGCCAGAACAAATAAATAGGGGAATATGACAAAACCAAAGGCAAAAAAGGCAAAACAAATGATACCAGCAAGTCGGGACTTCAGAACAACAATTTCATTAGAAGCTCGGGTAGCAGCAGACTCCTGCATCTCTCTTACTCGAACCAATTCAGCTTTTACACGAGACAATTCGGCCTTAGCTTTACCAAGGCTACCTTGAATAAGGTTAGCCGACCTATCTTGACCAAATAGAATATCTTGATCCTGATGGAAAGCCTGCTGACAAAAATAAAGATAAGGGAAAAATAACAAGAAAAACAGAAGTATGAAACAAGGATCATTCAAAAGCACCTTGAGCTCCGCGCCATATTCTGAAGAAAAAGATTTCCAGGTTGAAAGCAACCTACCAATCCGCTCAGACCGAGCAGACAAAGGAATAAAATGATCAACCGCGGGAAAAACTTGGGTGACAGGATGAGAAGTCAAGAAAGACGTTCCAAGAGACACATCAGTCATATCGGTACTACAGGGAGCCGCCAAATCACCTACAACAAAAGAAGTCAGCACAGACGTATATAAAAACTAAAGAGGACAGAAAGTAAATCTACCTTGAGAAGACAACTTCAAGTTTACGATAGCTTCAGAAGAGGAGCCGCCCAAAGGAACGCTATAATCAGAAATACCACAAGTTTTTACAAGGAACTCGATAAACATCAAAGAAATAAGCAAAAGAAAGGAAATATACCTAGAAGACTTCTTAATTTGAGCCACGGTTTGAGAAAAAGATAACTTTAGAATAGCAAAATCAAAACCACCATCAAAAGAGGGTAAGGCAGAAGAAAAGGGAACATCAACAGACACTCGACTGCATCAGAGGACCAAGCATCAGCAAGCGTCATAAAAGTAAAAGCACATAAAAAGAAAAAAGAAGGAAAAAGCTCACCCAGAAGGACTGAAGGGGTCACCCGATTGATCTTCGGTCGAAAGAGTCGAATACCCATTTGCAAATCAGAAAACAAAAATCAAGACAGACAAGAGAAACAAAAAGAACTTGACTCACCAAGAGACAAAAGGCAAACAAGAGAAATAAAAAGAACTCAGCATAAAGATAAGCTGACAAAGAACCCTGACGAGCAGACCGCCACCTTTTCGACCGAGGAGGTTTAATGGCTACGTTCAAATGTCCTCGCTTTGGAGAGGCAACACGAGAACCAGTAGCAGCGTCAGTATCATCATCATCATCATCATCATCATCTTGATCATCCAAAATTCCACCATCATTAGTAGCAAGCACATCAAGAACAAAGTCATGACCATAACCCTACAAAGTAAAAGTACATCAGATCAAAATAACAAAACAAAGAAAACAGATTAAGGATGCAAAAAAGCTTACATCAGGTGGAGGATTGGCAGCACTATACTCCTGAATTGTGACAGGAAAAATGACAACACTACCTAATACTCTATTCATCATCTCAAGAACAGCATCATCTGAAAGTTCAGCCTCAAGGATAAGGCGAGACGAATCAGAAGGACCGCTATATTCAAAACCTAGATGATCCCTTTTCATCAAAGGCTAAACTCGGCGACGCAAGAAACTAGCAACAATACCATTGCCTATCAAGCCGGATTGGTTCAAGTAACTAAGATGATCAATCAAAGGCTTAAGGGCTTGCTTTTCAGAAGTGAAAATTTTATCAGACCAACAAGGAAGGGAAACCGGAAGAGAAGATAAATCAAAAGGCTTAGGAAAAGATGGCTGAGAAACATAAAACCACTTTCCAGCCCAATCACGGACAGAATCAGATAGAGACAAAGAAGGAAAGGCATTTTTGTGACCTTGCCTAGATTGAATCAGGCAGCAGCCACAACTAGGAACCTTCGACCTACCAGTAAAACGAACTCGAAAGAAATAGCGGAAGAACAGAAGACAAGGAGGGATCCCTATGAAAGCCTCACAGAGATGCACGAAGGGAAAAGGATAGCATTGGGGACAAGATGGTGAAGTTGGAGACCATAGAAATCAAGGAACTAAATTAAGAAGTCAGATGGTGGAAAACAAAGTCCAGATCTGACGTAAGAGACAAAAAGAAGAGATTGATCAGGAGATGGGTTTGGGGACGATTGGTCACCAGGCAACTCACAGATAGCCGATCTTGAAAGAAGACCTTGTGCAACTAAGTGATCAAGATCACCTTGCTGAATGGAATATTTCAGGATCCCTTTACCCTTTATTGCAAAATTACTCCAAGAAGAACGACAAAAAAAGGTTAAGCTAAAACAAAGGATAGAAATTTCCTGTTAGTTGGGGAAGGAGACGGTAACAAAGGACGAAGGAACTTATATAAAGATAAAATAAAGAGATTGGTTCCCATAAGTAGCCGTTACCCAGAAGCAGCAATTACGGAAAAATGGCAGAACAGTTACCAAAACTGTCACTTCCTAAAACTACGCATCGGAAAAGGAAAAATCAACGGTCAGATCGGACCAATCGTAGCCGAGTGCCATAAACATTTACACCCTGCAGAATATAGCATGACAAAGAAGCAGTTAGTCGAAGATGAAAACAACTCGGCAGAACGTGATTAGGGAGAGTCCTTTATTGAAAACTATAAGCACATAGGCAGCTTTACATCAGAATACAATGTCTCAACAGATACAAAAGTACTCTGACAAACAGGAGTTGGTAGAACCGGAACCGGTAATTATCATGCAGGAAAAAATAGCCTGGAAGCGCTTGATTTCAGACGAGAGGAAGTGCATCCTTGCTAACCGAAGGAAGTAGAACCAAGAAGTCGTACAAGACGGGCGTCATCAAAGGACAGTGAATCCAGAACAACCCGGAAGGAAGCACAAACAAATGACTGAAGGGTCCATGACAGTACACACCAATACCACTTATAGGGCCTACACCATTTGCTTTGGCTCCTTTCATAGAATTCTACCACCTTAGAACTAGCCTACAACTAGTTTCTATCACAAGATCTACACCACTCACCAGATTACAACCAAGAAAGGAAGAAAAGAAGTCCAGGGGCTCGTCAAGCTCGCCCACTACAATATCCATGATACAACAAAGACCTCTTACAAGGGAGAACAGAAGATATGCGACAAGGAAGCCATACTATATCTATTTATAGAAGAACAACGGGTCCACATACACCAAGTCCATGAAGAAAAGACAACAACAACAATAGTACATAAAGGGAGCAGTAAAGACAAAAGATTCTACAAGGACTACACTGATGAGATACAAACGGCTACAATAAAAGCAGTACATTAGGGTACTAGATAGAATATCCAGAAGAATATTCCGAGGACAATCATACAACCAGGGACATTCATTGGATACCAAAAACAACTCGGTCAATAATCTTACAGATACAACAACCAGAAGCTACCCATACAAGGCCAATATGAGACTCATCTACAACAAAAGATCATAAATGACAAAATATAAAGGCTAAAACCAAGGACGGATCAGGTCTACCACCAAAGAAGACTCAGCACTTGGTGAAAACCTTGCAGAATAAAACAACCTAGAACTTCCTTAAACGCCTGAAGAAAGTCCTGGTTCATAGGCAGAAAGCCACTCCTAACAAATAATATTGGACAACTCCAACTTTAGCCTTTGCGGCAAGATTTCTGTACAAGCAGGCACGGCCAAGAAGATAGAGCATACCACGTCAACCAACTCAGGAGCGGCAACGGTTATAGCTCAGAGTTCAGCAGACAGATAGAGAAGGCATGGAAGCCACATCACAAGACTTCTTCTACATGCTATGTCAAACTTCTCAGAAAAATCTAACCGAGGAGTTAGTCTACCTCCAACTCCTTTCACAAGAATTCTTCTACCCACTCACATACCAGAAGACGGGCACAAGCCCGGGGGCTGCTCAGTTTCACTCAGCAGCATGATCATTAAAAAGAGAGAAGAGAACTCTAGAGATCAAACTACCAGTACAAGCACAACGCAATATATAGCAAGGAAGGACCACCAAAAGCCAAAAGTCACGAGAAAGAAAAGCAAGAAGACAACAAAAGCTGACCAAAGCAAACAGTGAAAGCAAGATTCCACACATCCGTGAAAGCACAGTACCTACCCGTGAACAAAATCAGACAGAAGCAGAGTATTTCAGACCCTTCTGCCGAGTTCTTTTTCAAAAGAACTCGGAGAAGGCTCGGGGGCTGGAAATACATACCACACAAAGTTTTTTCTCGGATTCTCCGAATACTTGTACCAAGTAGTCAGAGGCTCGGGGGCTACACTCAATGAGTGCACCTCTTGTCCAAAAACAAAAGGCGCAAGAAGATTACAAGACAAAGACACAAGAGATCATCCCATGATTTTGCTTCAAGAAGAACTCGGCTTGCTTTCAAAACAACCCGACACTTTGAAGAAAAATCATGAGATGCTCGGGGGCTTGTCGATGGTATATCCTATAGGGTACCCATAGATCGGATTACCTGAGTTTTGGGCCTCCTTTACTCGGCCCACAAAGGAAGACGAACACAGCGAAACCGGATTCTACTCGATAACGACGACAAAGACCGAAGCGTACTAAGTTGTAACCGAGTAGGATTAGAATAGCTCTTGGCCAGTCCCTAGACTATAAAGGGCTGGTGAGGGTACCACCAAAAAACATCTGAACATACTACGTAACACCCGATACGTAGAACGACACACAACACCTTGTACTACAAGATCAGAGCAATAGCAAGCGACTCAACTGGACGTAGGGTTATTAGTCGAGGGCCTGAACCAGTATAAACCGTGTGTCCCTGCGTGTCCAACCACCAAGATTTCACTATTCGCCGATGCACGAATTACTGTCTCGGGTAACCCCGTGGCAGGCTATCGGTAGAAAAACATCGACAGTACCAAAAAAGTCAAAGCGAATTATAATTTGGAACATAGAAAGTATTAGAGATTAATATCGACAAAGGACATGAAACCAAAACAAATAGCATTATTAACTAGCTAATTTAGAAGATCCATTATGGAGAGGAGGCATAGAAATGTGTGAATCGCCCCCTCAGACTCCCCGCCCTGCCCCCAGATCTCCGCCACTGTATTTCGGATATTACGCTAGGAAGGAAGGGGTAACATGGCTAACATGTTGCAAATATCATCAATATAAATAGTGCAAACCTGAGAAATAGAATGGTGGATTTCGACTCTTGACTGTAAGTGTGCCTGGTAGCATATTTTCTCGCCAACAGGATCATGGAACAATATATTTGTCAACCCACTGTCGAAATCCAAAGGATTCTCGACAACAATATACACGAAAGCATACTCTAATGTTCAATACTAAATCTTATTCCTATTATTTTAAACCTATGCAAGACCAGGATGTGTCCCTATATAAGAAGCATGTTCTATTGGGTTGAACTTATCAGCCATAGTACAATATTTTTCTCTTACAATAAAATACCTAAAACAACATCAGTCAGCTTATTACTCGCGGAAACCATCAGTCGAATAGGAGCATACGCATGTAACCGCACAAGTTCCATGGACATATATATGTAACGTAACATTAAGGAATAGTGTCATAAATCTTAAAATTAATGAAGTCACTACACATATCTCACGATCAACGAACATGTCGTGTACATTGAAAGAATAACGCTATTTAATCCTAAAATAAATCTAGAAAAAATATGAATACTCATGTCAAATCAAGAACTTAAATCTAGGTGATCAGGTGTCACCGTAAGGAATCTAATCAACTAAGCTACCTCAATTCGCATAGAATGGCGGATGATGGAACAATATTCTTCTCAATCTGTCCGAGGGCTTCGACAACAACATATATCAAAGCGTACTCCATATCGTTCAATAATTAATCTTGTTCCTGTTATTTTAAACCTGTGCAAGACCATGGTGTCCCCAAAAGAGGTATATATATATGCTCTAGATTGATACCCAAAATATATATAGGAGTAGGTGAGAGTATACTTCAAGACACACATGCAAACTGACGGCAGCGCTACAACTGTGGAGCTTGTTAGCAATGGAGCATACGTGTATACGTGTGTATGCACTAGATCCCCTGAAGATCCATGGGGCAACACCAAGGGTCACCCGCCGCTGGCTCGCCGCACCCATGATTTTCTTCTCCTCAGGGCACTCACAATGCAGACTCAATCATAGATTCTAAGCGTATTTATTATCTTGAAGATATCATAGACCTAAAATTAATAAGATTCAAAGTCTTATTTTTTCTCCCTCTCTCTTCAATAAATATACTGACAAATCAACAAAATATTATAAATAAGAAGATAATAAATAGACTTAGACTCTATAGTAAATGTCCTGTTGATCCAGAGAGTTCAACGAGAGGCACTATATATATTTGACTCTTTATTACGCCTATATATAGGAGTATATTCTTTGAGTGCTGCACTGAAATCGATATGGATTTGAAGATCGAAACATATACTTCCATATAGTTCTATGGTGGAAAAGAAAACAAATTTCCTTAGTATCAGACGCGAACACTCTGGTCCCCTCTAGACCATACCTTTACCTACTACAACATATATATTGCCATGCAAGCACAACATCGCTTAGAAAAATATAGTGGTCATATGGACGCTCACATAATGGAGACCTAGGCTAGTGAACTTGAGATTAATATAGTCACTATAGGCACATCACTTGCTACACAAGAAACAGTCTCACCGGTGAGATGCACATGCCACGCCAAACCTGTAGTATATGGGTGCCATCACCTCCGCTAACCATCAAAATAAACAATACTCTTCTTGCAAGTCATGGGTCATTTCACTACTACACAAACATTTTCACCGTCAATAATACCGGTTTTTGCCACGCCCTTTGTTAGTGAAAGTAGATGGTGATAATCACCACCACATCGTATTACCAACCGATAGTGATGATAATTTTCTAAATCTAAAAAAAATCATAGGCAACCATGTATGTGTCCACCGTTGAAGCCATTGTTGTTGAGAAGCTTCGATCTACATGGGGCGAGGGGGAGAAGGCTAGACTCATGTTGGCGCCAGCACCTTGGTGATGGTGGGTAGATCCACACAATGGGCCGGGGCCGTCACATTGTACGATAGCTAGGAGAAAGACAGCCCTTGTTAGAAGCTGCTGAACTAGGTGCCTCCCACGCCGTCGGGACAAGGTCCACCCGAACTGGGGCACCACAGTGCAGCGTCAATGCACCTAGTCGACCGTCCGGTGATGAGATAGGAGTAAATGGAGAAGGAGGGACAGTGGGCGTGTGTAAGCACATAGGGGGCTGATGAGTGATGAGTCCATTGGCACCTTCCCCCACCCACACACACACATGGGCACCAATCATAGGGTCAAACGCAGGCGAGTGGGACCTGTCTATCCGCCACCCTGAGGAGGCATAAATCATTAGTGAAAATCATCAATGGTTTTTGAAAAACTAGTGAAAATACTATTGGTAAAACGTTTTTTATTAGTGTTTACTGTGAAAACCGGCCCTAATTTCACCGACGATTCACACCCTATCTGAAAATTATTACCGACGGTGAAAACACCGTTAGCAAAAATAATTTCAAATAGTGGCACCACAAATTCTAGAAACGGTTGAGGCTCCCGCTGCAAGTAAAATCCGTATCAACAATCGGACTTCTAGCCCTGTGGTTCTATAGACACGTATGGTTACATTTGGAAAAATAAATCCTGACAAAAAAAAATGGAAAGAAAAATATGCCAATAAGCAATGTGACCAATACTGTATGTGTAAGCGCTACAGTATCTATAGGACGACGTACAATCGGGAAGACGGAACAAAAATAAAACAGACGGTTGGGAGAGGACAAAGCTGAACCAAGTGGCAAAATTAAAGAACAAAACCCTTTCCTCCCGTGGCTGTGATCTGTATTTGTGTTAGTTGTCTTGTATGTGTCTTTGTCGTAGCCATGCATGTCCTTCCATGCCGGTCGCCCGAGATTACCGGCGGAGGAAGGCCTGCAGCTGCACGGATCCCAATGCTAGGAGGGGCCAGTTGGTGGCTTGGCGCATGGCCTCCATGCGCTTCGGTTCCATGTGGACGACAAAGAACAAGGTTTAGACTGTCATCACAGTCACTAGTACAGAATATATTTTTGATCCACATCGGAATTTACCTTTAGTCTCGACTAGCAAACATGCCCGTGCGTTGCAACGGGAGAAAAAACTGAACATTAATTAAAAATACACGGAGTATTGCATATTTATTCATATTTTATATTTTTCTATTTTTTTCATCATCAACTCATTGAATTGCTATTTTCTAAGCTAAATACATGTTCTTTTCAATTTAGATTTGGATTAGAATTAGGATCCCTATTCATCCTACTCGAAGATATTTCATCATGAGCCATGTTGGAATAAAAATTTTATAAAAAGTTGGTTGTTTTCAAGTTCAGATTGTATATGCGACCCAATAGGTTTTGGAATCGAACTCTGTATCATGCTAAACAAGAGCTATTGAAATTTGTATAAACACGAATTATATATATAGAATTAGAAATAGATCTCTGCTCTTGTCTTTTACTATTTAGAATTGGATTAGGATTAGAACTCCTATTCATCTTACTCGGACCTATTCTATTTGAATTAGAATAGGATCCTTAAATATACCGTGTCTAATCCCTATAAATAAAAATAGGAGGTTGTAGTATACAAACGATTAGAGACATTTGCATTCATGGAGTTAGTTAGGAAATGTCATACCGTGGAGAAATTTTGTCTCTTTATTATTAGGTATAGATTACAATTGGAACCGGGACTAATGGGACATTTACTCCCGGTTCCAAGTTTTATAAATTTTGAATGACCTTTAGTGCCGGTAGGAAACACCAACCGGGACTAAAGAGTCTCCTTTAGTCTCAATTAGGTTAAAAACTGGGACTAAAGGTACCCAGACCTTTAGTTCCGATTGATAATACCAACCCGGACTAAAGGTATACCCTACCAACCGGGACTAAAGGTCCCTCGGTTGGTGGGTTCAAAAAGAAAGAGTCTCATCTATTGTCAGATGTGTTGCATAGGTGGGGTGGTAAGTCATGCACGAGGCAGGATATGAGATTTTGAGTTCGAATCTCGCGGAGCGCAGTGTGGTAGGGATTATTAAACCGGGACTAAAAGGTGTTCCCAACCGGGACTACAGCTCATTTCTCTACTAGTGAGCGGTGAGCATCGGCGACTAACAATTCTGCGATCCTACAATCTTTAAGAAGACGGAGGCCAAAGAATCGGAACCGGAATGATTCGCTCTTTCTTCGTTGAGACTCGGAACCACGATGGTGTTCGCACGGATCCGCTAACCATGCACAACGACCAAACAGGCTGAAACTCCGAGACTCGTGGATTTATGCCGTCATTGTTCTTCGTCTATACTGTATACTCTGTACGTGAGAATTAAGTTGAGGGGGGAAATAACTAGAACAGTAGGGTTCCAATGCAAAGTTACTAGACAAGAAAATATAAGATGGGCTAGCTAGCCCTAAATGAACGTGAAATAAGATGGGTTCCCAATATGCCAAACTGTCAGTTTTTTCTTTATTTTGGTTTTGTAAAATGAAATGAACGTGAACAGCAGTGAAGTTGTAAAATCATTATGAAATCAAAAGTAAAGTCCAAAACTTACAAACTGAGTGAATTTCTTATCTTCCTTTCAAAAGTAGTAAAACACCATCACTAATCATAGCACATAGAAATCCTTACTGAAAGTATTTAGTAAAAAAAATTATACTAAATTTTAAATACTAAAAATAATAAGAGAACTTATTTTGGTCGTGTAACCTACATCGTTATTAGTTTAGCACACACCTAATAGAAAAATCTAATCCACCGACTAATGTCTCTTTTTTCATGGAATCCACCGACTAACTAATTACAAAATCACCACAGGGGTCACAACGGACTCCACTCAAATAGGCGTTATATGTGTGTGCACTCATCCATCGCCATGGATGGATAATAACCTAAGCTAGCTAGTGATCGATCGGTCGACGACTAGCTATCATCACCACATTTCATTCTCTTTATATGAAAAATCGAATGCACATAAATGCCGGGCCGACACGTGCACGTCCACGTGTCGTCTCCAGCTCGCTCGTGACCGATGTTTTGTTTTGTAGCATTGCTGTCCACTCATTTTGACCCATTTTGTTCCGTCCATATGCATTATTATATATGATATAAGTGTGTGTATGTTTCAATCATGTGGAGTAATTAATTAAATAGCTAGTAGTACTAGCTAGCATACATATGTACTGTATGCGTGCATGCAGTGGGGCTTTGCGCATGCGATGCACAAGAATGTCAAACCAGTGTTGGATTGTGCAGGGGATTGCTTGCTGCTTGCACTGATATATAGCTAGGTACCTGGACAGATAGCTAACTGAGGTATGTGGGGGTTATCTATCTGATTGCATTGCATGCATATATAGTAGTGATGCCATTGCCATATATATACACCGTACCTGCGCTAAACTCCGGCCGGCCACCCCCACACGCCCTAATTTCAGTAAATTAAGATCGATGCTCCAGGATAACAGTAACAACAGCTTTTGTACACATATTAGTTGGACTGCTGGACCGCGGACTATATATATGAACGAAGCTATGTGTCTAGCTAGCCCTAATTTTATTTATTTGTTTGTTTATTACAATTAGTACTATAGTATCACTCTATAGCTAGCTAGCTAGCTAGACCACACTGTGATGATTTAGACGACCCCATCGAGTGAGAGCCAGCCGGTCGGCTCATTGTTATATACAGTATACTTCCTCTATATCTGATTTACAAGTAGTTTTAGATAACCTTTGGACCAAACATTAAAATATAAATCATCAATAACTTTTAAATTGTTGATATTGTAAATATGAAAATTATATAAATAGATTTTTCTTAAAAAAAATACTTTCATAAAAATATGCATACTCCCTCCGTATCATATTTAAATGTTATTTTACACAAGTTTTACATCAAACATTGAAAATATAAATCATCAATAACTTTTAAGTTGTTGAGATTGCAAATGTGAAAATTATATGAATAGATTTGTCTTGAAAAATACTTTAATAAAAGTATACATATATTATTATTCTATATTTATTTTTATAAAAAACAAGTGGCCAAAGTTATGTTTGGGAGAATGTGTCGCTATCCTAAACATCATCTAAATATGATACAGAGAGACATTATTCCATAAATATTTTTATCAATGTTTTAAATAGCGAGCTAAGGCCAAGGTGTTTTAGCGTTTTATAAACCGTAATTAGCGGACTTTAGCGGCAAAATAGCGGCAAAATTGTGCATGAACGCAAATAGCGGCACATATTTTTTCAAGCTATTTTGGGCTATAGCGGCAAAAATAGCGGGCTATTTTTTTTCCTTGATTTTTATAAAAACAAAAGGTTAAAGTTATGTTTGAGAGACTGTGTCGCTGTTCTAAACAACTTCTAAATCAAATACATAGGGAGTATAACTTCGAATAAAAGAAGAAGCTCCAAAGCCAAATTTAGATCCAATAAATAAGAATCATTGTCTGAAATATATATGGCAGGTTTCCTAATTCATTATTACAGCGGGAAATTGATGGTGCATGCATGAAACAATGATGATTGATCCGATCTTCAAATATAGGGCATGTTTGTTACAGCTTACAACAGGTATATAAAGTTGTTGTGAGCTGTTTTATTGTTAAACACTTTTTTTCAAAATAGTTTTAAGGATGAAATTATTTTTCTTTCTCTCTCACAAAAACACAAAGTGGTATATATGAAGCTGAAAAAACTAGTTTATCTTAGATCTCTTCCCTTTTCTCTCTCATATTTATGCATAAAGTTTGGTTAAGCTATATTGCCAAACAATTTTTCTAAAATAACTCAACTTCATCTAGAGAGTTGTATGAAGTTATTTTCTAAAAAATAGTTTCACTAGTGAAGCTCAACTGTACTAAACTGGCTCATACTCTACACTATCTCTGCAATATGTCCACTGTTTACAGTTTGCAACGTATTAGCATGGTATACGTACATGACGCGCGCGCGACACTTGAGAGTTGAAACAGACACCATGCATGCACCAAATGCAAAACACTGCTAGCTAGCTGCTAACACACATGCAGCAGTAGTTTCTTTTGAAATGGCCGGCCATTCCCGATGTCTCTGCTGCATGCATATGGCCTGGGGACTGCATGCTGTGCTCTGCAGGGGACTTGGGACTTGATCAGCATGCATGCAGCAGGATCTAGCTGTGTGTGTGTCTTTGATTTTTGCTCTATGTCTATGTCGTCGTCGTTGATGCACGTACTGCATGCATGCATGCAGTCGACGTGGATGGATGCAGGCAACGCAATATAACGCTGTGTCAGCTCTTTAGTACCCTACAACACGTTGGGACTTGATATATGCCGACAGACCAGCAACGACGTCGCTGTGACTTGCATAATACAAATACATATACATATACATATACATATACATGTACACATGTACATGTACATCTACACATCAGCAGACTAGAGAGATCGAGCGATGGACTTAATCTGGAAGGACACGAGACTGCACAACTTCCACAAATATGGATCGATCGGCTCATGAGTCATGCATGATGACGCACCCATATACTCCCTCACTTCTAAATTATTATAAATCAATCTAAAAATTTCAGAATGTGAAACCATTTTAAATTTAACTAAAATTATTGAGAAAAACATGAAGATTTATAACATCAAATAGATACTCTAGAAAAATCTAACGAAGAATCTTAGTTGGTAGTTATTATCTTATTATATAAAATTAATTAAACTTAAAAGACTTTAACTTTTCAAAATTCTAGAATAACCTATATATAATTTAGGACGGAGATAGCATATATGGAAAAAAAATTATTACACCATCGACGCTGTACATGTCACTGCTTACATGTAGGTGGGAGCAAAAACTGTGTGCGGCCTCCTCCCAAACCCGTGGTTCCAGCCTCCAGATAGAGTGCATAGATTCTATCTCTCTATATATAATGCGACTACGAAAGAACCAACGGCTCCAATCCATCGGACTTACTCAGCCACACGAATACCACAGGAAACAACGGTCACATGAATACTTTTGCAATATAGATCAGAGAACTACTGTATATTGCATGGATTGTGGATTAAATTAATTTCGTGAAGGAATGTACTCCCTCCATTCCAAATTATAAGACATTTCAAGAATCTTAAAGAGTCAAAACATCTCAAGTTTGATCAACAATTATAGAAAAAAATTATGAAGATTTATGACATCAAATAGGTATACTATGAAAATATAATTGATAACGAATCTAGTGATACTTAGTTGACATCATAAATATTATTATATTATTATATAAATTTGGTCAAATTTGAGATACTTTAACTCTAAATTTTTTGGGATATCTTATAATTTGGGTAGGAGGGAATGCGTACACAACGATGGATCAATCCGTGAGCTGTATAGCCATGGGCAACGTATATACATACATGCACGTATATGCACTACTAGAGAATAGGTTTTTTGTCGATGTCCAACATGAGCTTTAGTCTTGAAATTTTTTTGCGTCCGGGACTAATAGATCTTTAGTCCCGGTTGTAACACCATCCGAGGCTAAAAAAGTCTCCTTTAGTCCCGGTTGGTGTTACCAACCAGGACTAAAGGTCCAGAACATTTAGTCCCGGTTGAAAATATCAACCGGGACTAAAGATAGACCTTTTAGTCTCAGTTGGTGTTACGAACTGGGAGTAAAGGTCCCTTTAGTTCCAGTTGGTGTTATGAACCGAGATTAAAGGTCCTTCGATGCGTGGGTTCAAAAGGGAAGAGTTTCATCTATTGACAGATAAGTTGAGTAAGTGGGATGGTTTATGCGCGTGAGGCAGTGCGGGAGGTCGAAGGTTTGATAACACCAAAGTATCTCAAATTATAAGACATCCCAAATTATAAGACATCCCAAGAATCTTGGAGATTCAAAGTATCTCAAGTTTGACCAAACTTATATGACAATATAATAACATTTATGATGACAACTAAATATCATTATATTCATTATCAATTATATTTTCATAGTATGTTTGTTTTATGTCATAAATGTTTATAGTTTTCTCTATAATTATTGGTCAAACTTGAGATGTTTTGACTCTCTAAGATTCTTGGAAGGTCTTATAATTTGGGATAGAGGTAATATATACTCCGTATAATATACGGTGCAAGCGAGATTTTCAGATTCTTGGAGAATTCTGCGATGATACATACATCCATTGTTGAATAATATGGCAATTTCCAGATTAATACCAGAATATAAATCATGACAGATTGATTAACTAGAATAAGCATGTGCTGCATACTAACCACATATCACATAGCATGTTCAAGTTAACTAGCATAGACATACCTTGTCTACTAGATAGATTGGACAGTATGAACGATAAGATTAGATCACAAGGTTTATACCTGCTAGTTGTAGGAGTAGTAGATTGCGGTGAAGATGGCGAAGATGCAGGTGTCGATGGAGCGACATTCAGGTTGTTGAAGACGATGTCGATGTCGTCGATGTCGATCAGTGGGGGCGGAAGACTTCGGTTCAGCTGACGACGAATACGCCGGGACGTAGCGCCGCCTGACTTGGACGGAAGACGACCCGTCGTGAAGATTGGGAGCAATCGCGCAAAAAGCGCTTCTCAAAAACCTTATTTGCCTTCTCCCGCTACAGGATCACGAAGACGAGGGTTCCAGAGACCTACTCGCCCGGTCACCGGTGCACGCTGACGATCGGACTGGAGTAGCTACGGTGACGGCGAGAAGAGGTAGAAACTCTAGCTCTTAATTTTTATGATCATATTGGCGTGACTGATAGTCTGGTTATATAGTCCGGTCCAACCAATACCTCCACTTCCACAAGCAAGGTGGTACTAAATAGTTCTCAAATCCCTTCTTGCTTTCATGAATGGCCCTTTGAGATTTATTAGGAATTTCTGAATTTGTTATTGGGCCAAGCCCATATAAATTCCAACAATCCCCCACCAGATCTCAAATACCCATTTAGAGATTTGCATGTTCTCGCTCCTTTTTGATATACCAGTGTTTTGGCAGAGACTGTGAAGTTGAGCTTCCGCCTAGAACATCAAGTTACACTCATCCACAACTCGAACAATGGACTACACCTTGAATTGCAAGTTTTGTGCGAATGAGCTTTACCCAAAGCCAAACTAGTACCTGACCACCAGTAGCCTTACTCCGTGGGTGGATCATATATGTTGTACTTTGTGGTCTCTTAATGAGTTTACTAGAGACTACCCAAGTCTCATAGACTGCGACGTTTTAACAGTCGAACTCATATAGGTATGTTCTTTCAAGAATGCTCTATAGGATAGCATCTTCGCTAATGAAAGCCAATAGAACATATTAAGGCATTTAGCCAACCTACCATACAGTGCCTCATTGCTTTAAGAGTATTTACATCTTCACTTAGAAAGGGTTTATAGTTATACTCTCCTCAATTTATCAATAGTTTATTCTTCCCAGATCCTTAGTCACGGGATCTCCGATAAAAAAGGTTGGGTTACTACTACTGCAAACTCACATGGGTCTCATACCTATCTCCCTCGATGCAATTTCTATCACATTCCGTGATAGCCCTTTAGTAAAGGGATCTACCAGGTTTTTGTCGGTTTGGACATAAGCCACGGTTATTATTCCGGAATTTCTCAGCTTCCTGACAAACTTCAAACATCTTTTAACGTGTCTTAATGACTTCGCATTATCCTTTGCACTATTCATTTTAGTGATCACTGTTTGATTATCACAATTCATAAGGATAGTCGGTATTGGTTTTTCATCCACTGGCAAGTCAGACAAGAGCTCACGCAGCCACTCTGCCTCTGCAGATGTTGTATCTAACGTAGTAAGTTCTGCTTCCATGGTCGACTTAGTCAAAATAGTCTGTTTACAAGACCTCCATGACACTGCGCCGCCTCCAAGAGTAAAAACATATCCACTAGTGGCATAGATTTGATCAATATCAGAAATCCAGTTCGCATCACTATATCCCTCTAGCACAGCTGGGTGCCCAAAATAGTGAATTCCAAAACTCATTTTACCTTTAAGATAGCGCAAGATCCTTTCAAGTGCATTCCAATGTTTATCACCCGGGTTGGACATGTATCTACTCAATTTGCATACAACAAAAGAGATATCTGGTATCGTTGCGCTAGCTAGATACATGAGTGAATCAATAATTTGAGAATATCTCAACTGATCTCTAGCAATCTTTTTGTTCTTTCTTAGTGTCACACTAGGATTATAAGGTGTTGGAGAAGGCTTGCTATCCATAAAGCCAAATTGGCTTAAAAGATTCTCAACATAGTGTGATTGCAATAAAGTAATCCCACTCTCTTTCTTAATCAGCTTGATGTTCAGAATTACATCAGCTTCTCCTAGATCTTTCATGTCAAAACTCTTTGACAGAAAAGACTTGACTTCATTTATGACATCAATATTTGTTCCAAAGATTAAAATATCATCAACATATAAGCATAGGATAACAGACTGGGCCCCACGATGTCGATAGTACACACACCTATCAGCCTCATTAACAGCAAAGCCAGCACTAGTTAAAGTACTGTCAAACTTCTTATGCCATTGTTTAGGTGCTTGTTTCAAGCCATACAACGATTTAAATAACTTACACACCTTTTGCTCTTCACCTTTTACTACAAACCCATCAGGCCGATCCATATAAATCTCCTTATCCAACTCTCCATTAAGAAAAGTTGTCTTCACGTCCATTTGATGAACGAGAAGACCATATGAGGCAGCCAGGGAAAGTAGAACTCGAATAGTGGTCATTCTAGCAACAGGTGAATAAGTATCAAAGAAATCCTCGCTTTCCTTCTGGGTATAACCCTTAGCCACAAGTCGAGCCTTGTACTTATCAATAGTATCATCAGGTCTAAGCTTCTTTTTGAACACCCACTTACAACCAATGGGTTTACAACCAAATGGCAGCTCAGATAACTCTTAAGTCCCATTAGAAAGAATTGAGTCCATCTCACTACGAACAACTTCTTTTCAATCATCTACATCTGGTGATGCATATGCCTCTGTGATAGAGGTGGGAGTATCGTCCACAAGGTACACAATGAAATCATCACCAAAAGATTTTGCAATCCTTTGTCTCTTATTCCTCACAGGAACTTTATTGTCATCCTCCTCTAAGACTTCTTCAAGTGGTTGTTCAAAAGGCTCAACAGGATGCTCGGTAGGTATAGTAAAATCAGGAACTAATTCAGTAGAAAATTTAGCATTGATATGCATATCTTTCATAGGAAATATATTCTCAAAAAATATAGCATCACGAGATTCAAAAATTGTATCTACATGCATATCAGGAACTTTAGATTTTACTACTAAAAATCTATAAGCAATGCTATGGTGAGCATATCCTAGAAAGACACAATCCACAGTCTTCGGCCCAATCTTACGCTTCTTAGAAATTGGAACATTGACTTTCGCCAAACATCCCCACGTGCGCAAGTATGAAAGTGATGGTTTCCTACTAATCCAATTCTCATATGGAGTTGTTTCTTTGTTTCTGTTTGGAATTCTATTCAGGACATGACTCATAGTCAATAAAGCTTCCCCCCACCATTCCTTAGATAGTCCAGCAGTGTCTAACATGGCGTTCACCAAGTCAGTCAATGTGCGGTTTTTCCTCTCGGCAATCCTGTTTGATTCGGGTGAATAGGGGGCTGTCCTCTCATGAATAATGTCATGTTCCGCACAGAACTCATCAAATAATATAGAAAAATATTCACCACCATGATCAGATCTTAGATGTTTAATCTTTCTCTCTAACTGATTTTCAACTTCAGCCTTATAGATTTTAAAGTAGTCTAGCGTTTCATCTTTAGTTTTTAGCAAGTAAACATAACAAAACCTAGTTACATCATCAATTAAAGTCATGAAATATCTCTTTCCACCTTTTGTCAACACACCATTCATCTCGCAAAGATCAAAATATATGAGTTCAAGAGGCGCCAAGTTTCTCTCCTCCGCTGCCTTGTGAGGCTTTCGAGGTTGCTTTGATTACACACAACTATGGCACTTAGAACCTTTGGCAATAGTGAAATATGGAATTAAACTCAAGCTAGATAAACGCGACATCAAGCCAAAATTCACATGACATAAACGAGAATGTCAAACACTTGAACTATCATTAATGGTGCCACAAATATTATTAACTGACTTATTACTAAAATCTGCCAAAGATAAGCGGAACAAGCCTCCACATTCATAACCTTTACCAATAAATTGCCCATGCTTGGACATAACTACTTTATTGGACTCTAATACTACCTTAAACACATCTCTTGAAAGAAGGGATACGCTAACAAGGTTCTTGCGAATAGTAGGGACATGCTGCACGTTCTTCAATTGCACAATCTTCTCCGAAGTAAACTTCAGATCTACCGTGCCAACACCACGAACAGAAGCATGTGACCCATTCCTCATTAGGACGGAGGAACCTTGGAGCCCCTGGTAAGAAGAAAACAAAGAGATATCAGCACACACATGAATATTAGCACTTGTATCAACCCACCAACTTGGTGATTGAAAAACTGATAGTACAGTAGGGAAATTACCATACCCGTCATCAGCTTTGCTAGTAGTCACAAGATTGGCCTTCTTTTTCTCTTTTCGGTCCGCTTGTTCCGGACAATCTTTAGTAAAATGACCAAGCTCTCCACAGGTGAAGCAAGGCATCTCAGCTTTGTCTTTCTTCTTCTTCTTGAAGGGAGTAGTTAATTTGGCATTGAAAGGCTTAAACTTTCCTTTGTTCTTATCATGGTTTCTCTAGACAAAGTGGCCACTAGCTCTATCCTCGTTCCCCTTCTTAGTGTTGTCTTTAGCCCGAGCCTTCTCTTCAACATCAAGAGATGCTATCAGGTTTTTAACTGATATTTTCTGTCTCTTGTGTTTAAGACTTGTGGCGAAGCTCTTCCATGAAGAAGGAAACTTTGCAATAATGTAACCAGCCACAAATTCATCGGGTAAAACACACTTAAGGAGCTCAAGTTCCTTTTCCATACACTGCATCTCATGAGCTTACTCGACTATAGATTTGTTTTCAACCATCTTATAGTCATGGAAGCTCTCCATGAGATATAGCTCTTTGCCTGCATCCGAAGCTCCATAGATAGAGTTCAGATAGTTCCACAGAGACTGTGCATCTTCATAGTGCATGAGCGCATCATAGACATGATCCGACACCACAATACGCACAGCTTCCATAAAGATCTTATTAGCTTCCTGGTATTTTCTCTGATCTTCATCAGAGATATTACCCTCGGGCAAGCCATCTTTGACCCAAAAAACTTTCATGACAGTAAGCCAATCTGTGACCCTGACGGACCACCTCTTAAAGTTTGCACCAGTAAACTTTTCTAGTTTCAATGCGCCAATAAAACTAATCATAGATAATTCTGAAAATCTACAATAAGGTTTTTGGATTGTTGAATAATATGGCAATTTCTAGATTAATACCAGAATATAAATCATGACAGATTGATTAACTAGAATAAGCATGTGCTGCATACTAACATGATTAAATCAAATATCACATAGCATGTTCAAGTTAACTAGCATAGACATAGCTTGTCTACTAGATAGATTGGACAGTATGAACGATAAGATTAGATCACGAGGTTTATACCTACTAGTTGTAGGAGTAGTAGATTACGGTGAAGATGGCGAAAATGCAGGTGTCGATGGAGCGATGTTCAGGTTGTTGAAGACGATGTCGATGTCGTTGATGTCGATCAGTGGCGGCGTAAGACTTCAGTTCAGCTGAGGACGAATACGCCGGGACGTAGTACCGCCTGACTTGGACGGAAGACAACCCGTCGTGAAGATTGGGAGCAGTCGCCGCTGCAAGATCACGAAGCCGAGGGTTCCGGAGACCTGCTCGCCCGGTCGCCGGTGCACGCTGACGATCGGACTAGAGTAGCTACGGTGGCGCAACAGCGAGAAGAGGTAGAAACTCTAGCTCTTAATTTTTATGATCATATTGGCGTGACCAATAGTCTGATTATATAGTTTGGTCCAATCAATACCTCCACTTCCACAAGCAATGTGGTACTAAATAGTTCCTACATCCCCTCTTGCTTTCATGAATGGGCCTTTAAGATTTATTAGGAATTTCTGAATTTGTTATTGGACCAAGCCCATATAAATTACAACATCCATCCATATATTGTATTGTGCAACCGCAAGTCTACAAACTAGTTGGAACGGTCTCACGTGACGTGCGCACTATGGATCTCCAGATTCTAGCTGCTAGCTATCATCTGCAATGCACGTACCTTCCGTATGTAGGATGCGTTGTACGTATACCTAGCTAGATAGCTAGCTGTAAGGACACGGTGAAATGTGCATTATATATTATACATACTTACTCTCTCTCTCTGGATCTCTCTCTATATAGTTAGTGGCGGATCTAGAAAAATAAATAAAGAGGATTTTAGTACACTACGTCAAAACAGATTTTTGGTGTCGGTCAAAATCAGTTTTTTCGCAGCGGGCAATGGCGTCCGCTGCGATGACAAGACCACGATAAATGGAGCGTTTACCGTGGCGGTCGCTGGTGCCCGCTGCGAAAAACCCATTAACCGCAGCAGGCACCCTACAATGTTCGCTGCAGTAAATGATTTAACCGCAACGGGCAGTTTATAATGGCCGTCAGTATTAATATTTTTTATTAAAAAAATAAAAATGCAGATTCAGAAACTGAATTATATAATTACAGATTGCATCCAAATTTCAAATCAGAGATAAACAGCATATATATATACACACACAAACATCGATACACAAACACATTTGTTGTCCTCATACACAAATGAAAACCAAGGATTACATTTTAAATTCAAATTTCCACTTGGTGTTTGTAATCCATGGGACGGAGCATGGTGTCCCACTTCCTGAACTTCTCGAACTCAGGTAGAACCGCCAGAACACCCTTATCGTCGAAGAATTCTTGTCCTTCGAGCACATAGTTCTCTAGTAGGAACTTACAGATGTCTGCCTTGAGTTGCTTGAAAGCAAGACGGTCTTTCGTAATGCGTTCCCACTCCTTGACTCCCGCCTTGAGCTTCTTCCAGCTGCTGGTGTACTCCTTGCACTGCCTTAGGTGTGCGCAGATGTACAAACCACATGCCTTTGATCCATAAGGTTGTTTAGCGCACTGCACGATCGATACAGAAGCATTAGAACAAAAACAATAAGAAAACATGAATGAATCTTTGGAATACTTACGAGAAATTCACGTCGGATCTTTAAGTGGTATGAATGTTTCCTCTTGAACTTGTCACTTCTTCGATCCCAGCATTGGGGTTCCTTTAGATATGCCCTGTAAGCATTGTACGAAATGCATTAGTGTTAGTTAGCAACAATTTGAATACGTACGATATAACCGTAAATGATCAATAAGCTTGGTGACTTACGTTTTCAAGCAATCTTCGAAGGCCTTGTACCCTAGTTTGTTTGGTACCCACAATGAGTCAAATATGCATGCCCTACCATCTTGAGGATAGATGATAAATGCAACCCAGTGGCCATCGACTTGGCCCTTGCTACACAATTCAAAAAAAACACAGGTTACGACGACGATCTAAGTTTATGATCCTAGCCACTTAGCTCTATGTACAATTTTGACTTACCCAAAGTGGTAAGCCGCCTTGATACAGTGTGGCCCATCCGGGTGGGCCTTCTTCATCACTTCGTTTATGTACCTTGACAATGCCTTCTTCTCATATTTCATATTATCTTCATATTTTTGTTTTCTCTGTCGCACTGTTAACTTTGGATCCGTTATCTCATACCCTTTGATGATTCTCTCAGCAATATGCATTGGAGAGAGGTAGATAACAGGATGACTCTTTTGTTGCTTACTATCACCGACGTCCTGCACGGAGAAGTCATCGTGCCATACTAAGTATATAGTTGACCATTAGTATTGCTGAAATCTGTGAAACTGCCAATGAGACTTGGACAATGTCAAGGTCTTTTTCCGGAATAGGTGCCACATGTTGCGGAAGTCTACAGGAAGAGTAATAGTTTCGGCCAAGTGGAAGTACTTCGGGGGAATCTTGATTGTAAAACCTGACATCCCGACTTTTGCCGCTTCCATATACCATCTATGAAATCTTCTTGTTTCCCATAGTTCCTCATCTATGAGCTGTGCCTTAGGAATCAAGAACTTCCCACTCTCATAGATGTCAGAACAGTCTTCGTCCTTCGGAAATAGTTGTTGGCTAGTATTAGGAGGCCTAGAGAACGGTTAAGAGAGTTTAGTAAAGGTTACTACCATTTTATAGGATAGAAAGTTGAACATGATATTATGCATCACGATACCGTATCTTTCGAATGTAGTAGTGTACGGCAGCGATTTGGCGCTCATGCCTGGAACCTCCGTGCCTTGTTGCCCCTCTGGCCCTTCCTTGTCCCCCATTGGTGCCTCTGCACTTCCTGGTGGGTCCACAGGTGGGTCCCCCATTGGTGCCTCTACACTTCTCGGTGGGTCCACCGGTGGGTCCTCCATAGGTGCCTCTGCATTTCCCGGTGGGTCCGGAGGTGGGTCCGCAAGTGGGTCCGCAGCTAGACTTCTCAATGGATCCGCCTGTGGACTACTTGGAGGAGGGGTTGAGCTTGCGCCCATGTCCATGCCCTTGTCCCCGCCATCTCCTCCTTCCTTCTCCTCCCCGCCTTCGCCATCACCATGTGATTTTTCCTTGCCCTTGTCCTCGCCATCTTCCTTGTCACCATCTCCGTTGTCATTCGGATCTTCCGGTTCAGGGGGACAAGATCCAGCAACTGATGGTTGTGATCCACCGGTATCAGGCGTTCCAGTTGGTGTCTCCTGGATGATCTTAGCGTCTTCTTGATTCCACAAGATTTCGTGTCCAATTGTTGTTCCTAGAATTCGGTGTCGCTGTAAGCTAGGATGATCCAATTCATAATCTTCGTTATTTGGCGCAATCCAGGTGGGGGTCACGACGACATAGTTCTCAGGGATGTCATCTATGTTGAATTCCACAATTTCGTGGACTGGATGTATAACTCCCTCTGTGATAAACATCTTTTTGCCTGACCGCCCAAATGGGATCTGGAGCTAGACATGTAGGATTTTCTTGATGTCTTGTAGCCTCTGCACCAATCTTCTTTCTGGAACTTGAGTCGGAGGCGCGGAAAGACCAGCCTGACGAAACATATGTGACCTCATAGCCACCATTTTGGGGTCGTTGCTGGTGAAGGCCTTCTTTATTCCTTGGCTAATCATTTCGGTCATGCCTTCCTCGTATCATTTCTGAAAGATTTCTTTCTTATACCTATCCCTTGACCGGTACTTGGTAGAGTCGGTTTGTCAGGTCTCAACGGACAACCAGCTCATCTTCGACTGCATTCCACGAACGCGACCACGATGCTCAGGGGTTCCAAGGACCTCCGTCAACATGTCGTGTCCTCAGCGGACCTCGATATTGTCCTTGGATTTGGTGGCCTCGATGACAGCAAAAATGAAGTCCTGCCTCGAACTGAGGCTCGTTGAACTTGGTCGCACCTGGCTTTAACCTCTTTGGAATACGAGCAAAAATGAAGTCCTTTGCCCTAGGATCAACCCCTTCGTAGGGATCGGGAAGTCCTGCCTCTTGTCTAGCTTGTTCTTGTGCCCGCCATCGGGGCCTATGACCAGCAAAGCCAATCATGCCCAAGTGGTGGGGATGCTTGTTCTTCTTCGCCAGCGTGCTAAACTTGGCGCTCTATTCCTGAGCTTCACGGGTACTCCTCATCCTGACGAATTCGTCCCATACGTGCGCCTTCACCATGGTGTATTTGTGTATGGGTGACTTCTCTTTCTTCAGGAAATCCCTAGCAAGCATGGACTTGAAGTTGCGCCACGAACAAGATGCCACGTGCAATGCCCACTCCTTGCATTTGGCCATGTTGGCGCCTTCTGGATATGAGAATTTCCTAGTCACCTCGCCCCAGACATTCTCCTTGATATCGTCTGGGACAGCGTGCCAGGTCGGCCAAGTGATGAGCACCTTCTCCTTGACTATGCAACCCACCTGGTTGCTGTATCGGCCGATGACCTCAAGCGGCATCAATGGGTTTCCCTCTGGCCCCACCACAAGGATGATGTGGACATCGTCAGTCAACTCCCTCTGGTGCCTCCCATGTTCGTCCTCCATTTCACCCCCTTAGATTTCACTGAGGATGAGGTCGTTGATGGAGCGAGAGCGGGAGCGGGATCGGGGCCTTCTTCATCCCTGACCCCTTCTTCAACATTGAACTCCAACCGACGAGGCGAAATTGGAATCTATTCAGTGGCACTAGCATTAAGTACCTCACAAACTGAATTCAACATGCCAAAATACGCCGTAGACTAGGTTTCTACCTCACGCCTGACGCCGGCTGTTGTTCCTTCAATCCGTGGAACTCTTCTTTTATACTCGTATTTGATCCCTTTCTGTGAATCAGAGTCAGCAACACCCTCAGCCTCTGCATCGTAGTTAGGATCATCGTCCTCCTCTGTACGGAGCTTCTTTGCCTGTGGTGGTGTAATGGACACCTAGCTCTCGTATTTAGTTAAAGTAGGTGAACTAGGGGTAGGGTCCCTCCATTCGTTGAACGGGTCCTCTGCCGCCATTTGAAGTCAAACTAGAGGTAACCTATACACATGAGATGTTTCAGTATAGTAGAGTACACAAGTAGTAAGTAGTAGAAGTAGAGTACAAAGAAATAGTAGAGTACAAGTAGTAACTAGTAGAGTACACAAGTAGTATTTCACTAGTAGTAGAGTACACAAGTAGTAGAGTAGTACAAGTAGTAGAGTACAAGTATAGTAGAGTACAAGTAGTAACTAGTAGAGTACACAAGTAGTATAGTAGTACAAGTAGTAGAGTACAAGTATAGTAGAGTACAAGTAGAGTAGACAAGTAGAAGTAGAGAAGGCAAGTAGTAACTAGTAGAAGTAGAGTAGACAAGTAGAAGTAGAAGTAGAGTACAAGTAGAAGTAGAAGTAGAAGTAGAGTAGACAAGTAGAAGTAGACAAGTAGTAACTAGTAGAAGTATGTATTAGATGAGTAATAGAGTACAAGTTGAGTACAAGTACAAGTAGAGTACAAGTAGGGGTACAAGTTGAGTACAAGTACAAGTAGAGTACAAGTAGGGGGTGGGTCACAAGTTGAGTACATGTACAAGTGCAAGTAGTAATAGTACAAGTAGAAATAGTACAAGTTGGCACCTAGTGATAAAGTAGAAAATACATGAGATAAAGTACATAATTCAAATAAAAGAAAAAGTTGGCTCAGATTCAACCCATTATACGAGCCATCCAAGTTTAGGAGGGGGGTATTTGATCATCATAGCCGCCGCTGCCTCAGCATTTAAGTAGTATTTCACTTCATTGCATATGCCACTAGTAGTAGAGTAGTAGTATTTCACATCATTGCATAAGTAACTAGAGTAGAGTAGACAGTAGTAAGTAGAGTAGACTAGTAGAGTACAAAGTAGTAAGTAGTAAGCCATCAATTATACAAGTAGTAAGCCATGGTCAACCCATCAATTATACAAGTAGAAAGCCATGCTCAGTGAAAATCATGTTTCATCAGTTTAGTGACTAAAAAATAGCATTTCATTTCATTAGTTCAGTGGCATATGCTCAGTGAAAAATAAAATTTTGTCACATCCTCGGTGCATCACAGGCAGCATCTCACAGCATCACAGGTAGCATCACAGAGGAAATAATCACAAGCATCACAGAGGAGTTTTGGGGCATCATCATAGGCAAACCGAGGGGATGGAGCAGAGGGAGAGGAGCACCAGGCGAGCACCGAGCACCAGGCGAGCACCGAGCACCACGGCGACCACCGAGCACCAAGCACCGAGCACCACGGCGAGCACCTTACACCGAGCACCAAGGTGGGCCGGGATGGCGAGGACCGAGGCGGCAGGATGGCGAGGACCGAGGCGAGGAGGAGCACCGGCGACCGAGCACCGAGGCGAGGCGCTAGGGCTCCGCGGCACCGAGGCGAGGGGGCGCTAGGGCATCGGAGAGGACCAGGAGGCGCTAGGGCACCGGAGGAGCATCGAGGCGGCGGCGCTAGGGCTCCGCGGCAGCGCTAGGAAATCGAGGAGGCGCTAGGGCACCGCGGCGACGCTAAGGGACGAGGGGACCGGTTGCGTGGTGGCGAGGATGGAGGCGGGGTGGCTCAACGGCGGCGGCGGATTTGGGAAGCCCTTCAGGGAGAGAAGACAGAGTGCTGCGATGAAGAAGAACCCGCGCGGTTCAAACGTTAAGTCATATACCAAAACATTTACTGCAGCGGGCATTATAAGGCGCCCGCTGCGATAAACATTAACCGCAGCGGGCATCTTACAACGCCCGCTGCGGTCAATTGTTAACCGCAGCGGGCATCTTTTAACGCCCGCTGCAGTAAACCTCTCTCTCTAGTATTCAAGTTTTTATAAATTCCAATAATTTATACAAGCTTTTATATTCATACAAGCTTTTAAATGGATATATATTCATACAAGCTTTTATAACCTTATAACACTCTGTAAATGCTATACTTGAATAATTTATTACATGTCATTGAGTGGCATATAAATACAAGCTTTTATAACCATTTGCTCATAACATGTCAACTCATAAATTCATACAAGCTTTCATTGCACAAGTTCTCTACTACTTTATTACATCTCATTTTGGTACTGGCGCTTTCACGGATCGCACCTCACCATCGGGGCGGGCCCATGGCTTTAGACCACTCTTGTTGCAACGATCCTCGACGGCCTTGACCTTCGTTGGTAGATCGGTGAAAAGTTGGAGCTCTTCATAGTTGTTGTACTGTTCTGGACTCTGGACACCATCAGCTCCTACGATCCTCTGCTTTCCAGACACGACCATGTGTTTCTTTGTGCCCTCTGGATAGATATAGTAAACCACCTGCGCGACGTTTGTATCCAGTACCCACTGATCATCTTTATATCCGGTACTTTTGAGGTTCACTGTGGTTAACCCTAATCTGTCCACAACAACTGTTTTCGAGTTAACCACAGTCGACTCGAAAGACAGTTAGGCGAAGGTTTTTTCCATAGTCAAGCTCCCATATTTCGCCAACCTGTCCATAGCATTGTGTCCTCGTGTTTGTGGCCCCGACGACTCCTTCGTATCGAACACCGCTATTCTGTGACGCGCTCTTCTTGTCCTTGTCTTTCGTGTGGAACCTATACCCCATCACGTCGTACTCTTGCCAAGTCGTAACTTGAGTGGACGGCCCTTGTATCAACTTTTTAACGGTATCCGTATCTTCATCAGGGCATCCTTCCAGGGGGATGCATTGCTCTTTAAGCCACTCTATGAAACTGCTCTTGTGATGTTTTTGGACCCATTCCTCTGTGCGTTGTCCATCATGTGCAGCGCGAATCTCATCTAGGTGTTTATCAACATATTTGTCCATGCTCACCAACTGATGAAGGATGCTATAATGAGCTTCTTCCACATCTTTGTATGATATATCGGTGCGTACTTGCCGTCCCGTGCACCCCTTCCCGGTGGTTCTTCCCTCGTGCTGATGAACAGGCAATCCAATCGCCCTCCCATCCTTTATGTACCTAATACACCAGTTGATGGACTCCTCTGTTGTGTATGCCTCGATCATAGAGCCCTCCGGGTAAGCACGGTTATGGAAATATCTGTTGAGGGTGGACATGAAGCGCTCGTACGTCCACATCTGGTGCAGGTACACGGGACCCAGTTGCTCAATCTGATCGACCATGTGTATCATTAGGTGAGGCATAATGTCAAAGAAAGAAGGGGGAAAGCACATTTCGAGCTGGCAAAGGGTCTCCGCGATGAACTCCTTCAGGGCACGTAGTTCAGCTTTGCCGATGACCTTCTGTGTGATGCGGTTAAAAAAGTACGACATCCGAGTGATTACCATCTTCACATACTCTGGACCGATAGCCCTGATAACGATGGGAAGGAACACCGTCAGCATGACGTGGCAGTCATGTGAGTTGAAGCCAGCCATTGTGAGGTCTTTCATGCAGACGAGGCTCTTGATGTTTGAGGAGAAACCGATCTGTACCTTGATACCCCTCAACAATTTGAGCATAGATATCTTCTCATCGCGTCTTAGGTTATATGCGGCACCTGGTATGTCAACTATACCATTATGAGGCGGTCCCGGGTGAAGGTCATGCCTGATGCCCAGGTGTTGAAGATCCATCCGTGATTTGAGACCATCCTTCCTCTTGTTTTTTATGTCGAGCAATACACCAATCGTTCTTTCGAATACATTCTTCTCGAGATGCATGCAGTCGATGGCATGGGGTGTGTTTAGTGTTTTCCAGTATGACAGGTAGTTGAAGAAGATCGACTTCTTCTTGAAAGGAACGTGTGGTGTTTCCTCCTCGTCCTCTGTCTTGTTGACCCACTTTCGCTTTCTTGTTTGTTTTGTCCCTTCCTCTGATGGCTTCTTCTTCTTGCCAAACTCGATGGCATCCATATCCTTCACCATCTCATACACCTTTCGACCCCAGCAAGTATGCGCAGGTGGTTCACCCTGCAGCTCTACCTGATTGTTGAAGTATTGATTCATAGCAAGTCTTCTATACCTGTGAATTTTGCTTAGGAACCGCCTATGCCTCATGTAAATTGTCTTGTAGGATGCCTTAAGGTAATGGTGGCATGTCCCATCAATGCACTTTACGCAGCCAGTTTTCCCTTTGATCTACCCTGATAGTGAGAAGAGACCAGGGTAATCGGTGATCGTGACAAATATGATGGCCCTTAGGGTGAACTTCTCCTTGCGGTATGCATCAGTCATCTCGACCCCAACATCAAATAGCTCCTGCATTTCCTCCATTAACAGTTCTAGGAAAACATCAATATCGTTACCGGGTTGCCTCGGTCCTGAGATCAGCATGGTCAGCATGAGATACCTGCGCTTCTGACACAGATGGAGAGGTAGGTTGTACATGGTGAGTATGACGGACCAGGTGTTGTGCGAGCTGCTAAGCTCGCCGAAAGGGTTCATCCCGTCAGTACTGAGCGTGAACCGAATGTTTCTTGACTCGTTGCCGAATTCCGGATATGCCTTGTCAAAATCTTTCCACTATTGGCCATCAGATAGGTGCCGCAGCATGCCATCTTCCTTCTTGCGGTCATCTGATGCATGCCACGACATGAGCTTGGCATCCTCTGGGTTCCCGAATAGTGCACACAGGCGGTCGATCATAGGCAGATACCACATCGACATTGTCGGGCTTCTCCGTTGCGTGTAGCCCTCTTCCTCCTCGTCCTGCTAAGCCGCGATGCGATTATCTGCAGCAGTGTTCTTCTTGCCCCCCTTCTTCTTCTTCTTCGGACCACCTCGCAACGACTCGTCGCCGTCTGCTTCCACATGACAGACAGCATTCTTCTTGTAACGACCCGCGTTGCAGTGCGGACAGCTCGTCATTGTCTCATACTTAGTGCACGACCGATACATGATGCAGTGGTTAGGGCAGCCATCGAACTTTCGAACTTTCATCGACACTGGACGAATCAACTTCTTTGCCCGATAAGTATTCATGGGAAACTTGTTACCCTTCGGATACGTGGTAGCCAGGTAACTTAACAACTCATTGAAGTTGTTGTCAGACCAACCATGTCGGGCCTTCATCATCAACATGTGGAGGATAAAACGAAGCACGGTGCACTCTTTCGGACATTCACCACCATCTGGATACAGAGGATCAAGTGACGCCTGCTTCATCTCTCTGAAATTTTTCAACCACTTCGAGGAATCATACACAACGTCGTCCTCATCGATGTGCTTCACTAAATCATCAAAAAGTTGCACATCCTCGGGTTCCTGCACGGTGGCCTCCTGACCACCATCATCATCTTCCATGTCCTCGAGTAGATCCTCCACCGTGATGTAATCACAATCATTATTGTCGTTGCAGGCTGGCTCTGTTGTGGCCGAACATGAGAAGTTTGGCGCATGTGGCTCTTGGTTCGCTGTCGTCGATACCGAGCTCAGTCCAAATGCACCGCCACCACTGGGGTCGACACTTTCGCCGTGCTGAGTCTAGACTGTGTAATTCTCTATGAAACCAAACCGAATCAAATGAGATTGCACCTTGCCATCATCGGTGTAGGCTGTCAGATTCTTACAGTGAGAACACGGACACATGATTGTCATCCGCTTTGATCTGTCACGGTGAGCTCTCGCAGCGGCAATAAACTTCCTCACTTCACTGAGATACCGCGGATCAAGTACTCTACTAATCTTGTACATCCATTCTGACCTATCCATATTGCCTGCAAACCGTGCACATCAACAACAAAAGCTTTTAGGTATATAATATTATGAAACTAGATAAAAAAGACACAAGTTTTCTCTTTCCTCCCTTAATCTAGATCTATATCTACATCTATAGCTAGAGAGCTCAAAAAGCAAGGAAAAGAGAGAGAAGAGAGCATGGGAACCCTCTAAAAGCTTTTAGGCACCTAATATTCAGATTCTAGATAAAAAACTTAACCTTTCTCTCCTTCCTCCATGAAACTAGATCTAGATCCAAAGAGGTCAAAAAGCAAGGAAAAAAGAGAAAAGAGACCATGAGAACCTTTTAAATACCTCTTATGATGTCCTCCTTCTCCAAAACAACACTCAAAACCTCAATCCAATGGTTTGGTCAAAAATTCGGGCAAAGCCTCTACCCCCACGAGTTTGGAAGAGAGAAGACTTGAGGAATAAGAAAGTCGAACTGTAGCAATATATAAAAGAAACAACCGCTGCGGACATTGTAATGTGACCGCTGCGGTTAATCGTTGTTAACCGCAGCGGGCACATTATGCCGCCCGCTGCGGTAAATTGTTAACCACAGCGGGCGCTTTGGCTGCCGGCCGAGCAGAGCCGGTGCAGGGATTAACCGTGGCGGGCAGGAAGGGTGTCCGCCACGGAGGCCATTTTTGCAACGCTGCGCAAAATTAGTTTTGACGTAGTGGTATCTCATAATATTTTATTCCTAGCATCTTCTTTTAAATTTAATTAGGTACAAATATAGGAGAAGCTTAGAAGAGGCTCTGTAGTCTTAAGTCTAAGCAATGGTAGTGAGGCTCGAGTCCACTTTGTCCCAATGCTTGATCCGCACCTGTATATATACACATGCATGCACGTAGTATGTACACCTTACCAAGCTCCAGTTGACCCGGTCGGTTGAACATTGCATATAATCTTTTTGTGCCCTGGCTAACAGATAAAAATGTTGTCAGTTTGCAGGTTGTAAGTCTTTTGAGCTTTATTACTATTATTCCAAGATAACCTGCACTAACTTTCACTAAGCTGCTTATAGTAAAATATACACAGCAAACTATATTTATTAATTATTAGGCCACCATGCAATATATTTTCGTAGTGCCGCTTGTGTGAACATGCAAGCTTTCTACGGGCTAAAAAAAACATGGGGCCGGGTTTGAATGCGCTAGAAGCTGATCGAGAGTTGTAGCGAGGAGCTAGTGAAGCTACTTTTACGTGCTACACCAGCTTCACATGTTGCTAATTCATTTTGTTCCAGAGAGAGAAAACGAGCTCCGCGCTACAGTGTGTTGCATGGTACGAACAGTGTTTTAAGACTAGCAAGGAGCCGGTCGAAATTGTACCGAATACCTCCTATTTGTTTGAGGTAGTTTTGGCTGAAAAGCTAGCTTTCTAGATTTTGACTTTATATTTCATGATATTTATTTTTTATGTTCTTAGCAAACCAAAAGCCAGGAAAAAAAACTCTCATAACATAATTTTAAATTTTTAGTTTATTTTCTTATATGTCAGCTTTTCAAAAGCCACATCAATACTTAAATCGTTTGGTTTTAAATTTTTTTGACTTCTCGCGCACTAGCGGAAACAAGCACAAAGCTTACACAAATTGTTAGTGGATCACATATTTTGCTGAAAAATATAGCAAATGTGAGTGCCCTTTTTTTTTTGTGAGAAGGGGGAGTCAAACTCCCGATCTTGCACTTTCTGCATCCCTACCATGCACTGCATTACGTTGGTATTCTCATCAGTAACAAAATTTTGTAGCCCGATTATTTTATTTATCTTGTTCCGCTTCGGCTGAAGACATTATTAGGCACTAGGCATCACGGCCACGCCATCACTAATTCTTGTTCAATGTTTGGATTTCTTTTTCATTATTATCTTGATGAACTTTTTTATAAGCAATTAGCTACACGCCAGATAATACACACTAAAGTTATGGTGTATTTTAGTGAAAGTATGCCTTATTTTGTAGTAGGAACATGAATTTGATAATTTTAGAACCTCACACTACTAGAGAACAGGCATTTCGTCGATGTCCAAAATGAGTTTTTAGTCTCGAAAAATTTTGCGTCCGGGACTAATAGATTTTTAGTCCCGATTGGTAACACCAATCGGGGCTAAATAGTTTCCTTTAGTCCCAGTTGGTGTTCTCAACCAGGACTAAAGGTCCAGAACATTTAGTCCCGGTTGATAATACCAACCGGGACTAAAGATAGATCATTTAGTTCCGATCGTTATTCCCAACCGGGACTAGTCCCGGTTGTTGTTCCCCATCGGGACTAAAGGTCCCTCGACGTATGGTTCAAAAGTTAAGGATTCTATTTATCATCAGATACTAGGTGGGGTGGTAAGCTACAGTCCCGGATTCCTAGTCGCGGTTGACAAAACGGGAACTAAAGACCCTTATGAACCGGGGCTAAAAGCTCATTGTCAATTTGCATTTCATTCGATCGCTGTAGTGGGCTCCAAATTTTTTAAGACCACCCTGTAGAAAATCAAAATGTATATATTATGACTTGAAACAGGAGTATATATTAGGTCGCCGGTCAATCAAATCCTACTCATCAGTTCGTCCCCATCATATCCATGCATGGAAGCTAGCAAAGCATGTACACGCAGCGACAACAATGGCATTCTTATCCTCTTTGGTTCAGCCAAAAGCACTGTCAGCAGCAGATTTAAAGGTCAAAGGGATAGTTCTGATCTGCGACCTAATCTAGTTCTGATCCGAAAATTGATCTTTATGCATGCCTTTTCAATCAGACGTACACTGCGAATAATATTGACCAAAAATATCTACAAGCTTTTCGAGACGCACAGCGAGCACAACGTAGTGACCAAATATCTACACGCTTTTTCCAACAAATGGGCCATTATATTGTGGGGACGTACGTACTCTGAAAGCCAACTAACCCCCAACAGTTTGGAAGATAATATCGATCAGAAGCAGCAGCCAGCAGGATGTACACGCATGTTGCACATTTCATTCAATTTGGATGTGATAATCATGTGAGCGTTTTATTAATTTTTATTTTCTGTCCACATGCATGTGATGGATCATACATGCATCACAAACAAACGGAATGTAACACGATGAGAAAAGGGCCGGCCGGGGCTTGAAAGAGCTAGCTCACCTACTAGCTGGTTTGCATTTTGGACGCAATGCAAGAAGAAAGAAAGGCCAGAGGCCTAGAGTGCGCGTGTGCGTGCGCGCATACATATGTATAAATGCCTGTTTGGTACAGTTCACAACCGTTTTATGAGTTGTTGGGAGTTTTTTTTTTGCCAAACACCTATTTTTAAAATAGCTTTATGAGTCGGGTGAAGTTGTTTTTCTTCCCCTCTTACAAAGACATAAAGTGGAATGAAGCTAAAAAAAATAGCTCCTCTCTCCTCCATTTCTCTCTCATATCATAGATAAAGTTGTTGGTGAAGCTATTTTGTCAAACATTTTTTTCAAAATATCTCGGCTTCACTTAAAAAGTTGTTCATCATGAAGCTGAGTTGTGTTAAACACGTCCTAAATATCATGCATATATATGGTCAAATTAAAGCCGCAGTAGTGTGATTAATGACATCAGCGAGTACTTAAAAATATGTTCGTTTGATTGTTTTGGTGGCTGATAAGCCGGCTGATTCTGTTTTTAACTGTTTTCTGTGAAGGAAAAATACTGTTTCGATGACTGATAAGTCGGCTTATAAGTCAAGCGAACAGGGTAAACAAAGACCAGGTCACCGTCAGAGCTGGAAACCTACATGTGCGTCACTGCGGGCATCAGCACGCACGACCCCTCTCTGGGGACGTATTAGGTGGTCGGGTCAAATCGCATTGTTAGCACAACAACTACTACCACTCGATCGAGCAATTGCAAGTTCAGACACAACTTGCAATTGTCCACAGCGATCGAGAACGAGCAGCCAATTCAAAGTACATAGCTAGAGGAAGCAAGTGGAATCGATCCATCAATCGGGGGTGAGAGGTTTGTTGCGTAATAGAGTTTAGTTTTGCCACATGATCCATGCATGATTATATCCACTAGCTAGGTTGAACATTAGCAAATGGGAATCGAAAGGACATTGAATATATAATGACCGGAAGAAAGCCAGTTGTGTGTTCATATTCGTACTACTCGTTTTTTATGCATTGATCTACGTTTTCTTTAACTGTCACCGAGGGGATTGAATCACATTGGTATATTATGGCATAACCACACAACAACTGCATGTCTCGTTTTTTTAAGAGAAAACGAGACAATCCCTTTCGTCCGGTTAATTGTTCTCTTTATTCTCTGTGTTGATCTACATTACATAAGGTAAGTTTTGGACATGGGGCATCAGACATGGGTGGGTTCTCTACGTTACTACGTGCACTCACCTGGGACCTTTGCAAGTTGCACTGAGATGAAAAGCTTTCACCCACAGAAGAGAACAATTGGTACAACGTCTGAAGCAACTGCGCGCGGTTGAGACGCAGCTGGCCGATCGATATGATCCAATCAATCAGGCAGCATGCAGTAAACAAAATGCAACCAACCTTCAAGAAAAAATGCAACCACTAGTGGGTCACTTTGGTCGGGGAGCCTTTGCAGCATAGTCTGGCTATGGAAGGAAGAAAGAAAAAGGAAATGAAGGTAGCTGGGCCACTGGGCTGTGGCCCAATTGGTCATTGGGCTAACACGCTAGGTTCTCTCAAAACAATGGAACTTGTGGGCCACGGCCTCATCAACAACTGCATCCATGGCCAGACAAGCCCAGAACGAGCCCACGGGCCACACAGCTTACAGCCCAAAGCATAAACATCAACGTCATGTTCGCTTGACTTATCCTCCGGCTTATAAGCCACCAGTGTTTTTGTCTCACAGAAAAACAGCCAAAAAACGTATCAGTCAGCTTATCAGCCACTGAAAACAGCGAAAGCTGTTGTAATTAAGGTTGCTGCAAAGAAATTTGACTTAGAATTAGAAACCAACCATGTGTCAAAAGGTTTACAAGTGCACATGTGCGCTTATATCGCTGCAAAGGTACGGTGCTGTCTGGGTTTGCCCTCGGACAAATTCGACTGGCACAGGCATCGCTACCAGACCTTCGACTTTTGGCAACTGGGGCAGGGATTCAAATCCAGGCGTCCAGCTTTGATAAATTTCTATTTTTAGCATGTAAAAACACAACACACTGGTCGGTGGTTTATATTGAGTTTGCGAGTGTAGCTGTTGTATTACAGTAATACATACTCCTTACAGTAGCTAAAGAAAACGACGACAAGTCGCGAGTTCCTCCAGTTTGGGGAACCGGGAACTTTGATTTGCACGACGAAGACGGAAGATCCCATTGTTTCCATGCTGGTGGGGAAAAAAAAAGAGAACAAGACAACGGGGATCCGCATCCGCCTTGGAGCTGCCGAGCCCGGATCCAATCGCTGCGCTCCACACTTGCAGGCCGGGACCACAGCAACGGCCCCTTTGTCGCTCTGCAACTGGTTGGCTGCCAATTCCAGCCCCCGTCAACACTCCACTGCATCCTCACCAGATCCGCCGTCCGCGCAGCAGAGGACGAGAGCAATTTCATCGCGATGGGGGCGGTAGTGACGGCGGTGATCGCGATCGCGGCGGCGGTGCTCGGCTGGATCACCATCGAGATGGCCTGCAAGCCGTGCCTCGAGACCGGCCGCCCGCGCATGGACCGCGCGCTCGACCCCAGCTACGACCCGGACTCCCCCACCAACGCCACCACCGCCGGCGGCGGCGCCGCCTCCGCCACCGAGCCGCTCCTCGCCGACCTCTCCGCCTCCACCGCGCCACCCGCCAAGGCCGTCTGAATCTCACTCGCCTCCTCCCACTCTACCAGAGGCAGGTGGACCAGTAGTAGAGGCTAGCTTGCTTCCCCTTCTCCCCTCGCATTGCGTAATCTTGTTTCTTTCTAGAATGTCCGTCCGTGCTTATGAGTTATGATGACCTATGAGTTTGTTATAAACGACAACTGCTAGAAATATATATAAACTGCTGTCAAACGTGATCTGAGCATCTGACTAGGTGAATGCTCCTGATTCAGACTTCGTATTTACAAGTGACGTTGCAGCCTAGATTCTGATGTGGATCCTATCTTTCTACACCAAATGACGTTGCAGCCTAGATTCTGATGTGGATCCTATCTTTCTATACCAAATGCGCGCACACACACAAACGCAACTGTTAATTTTGGGGACAAATTTTTGGTCAAGTTAGAGAGATGTACAGAATGGTACCTATGCCACTATTCCTCTTCCTCCACCTCCATGGGGGTCTCGTTACTCCCTTCCACAGCATCCTCATCCATGGCGTTGTCGTTATCATTCTCCTCATCAGCGGGGGCGTCGGAGTCAGCCTCCATCTGCTCCTCATCTTCCTCGTCCACACTCCCATACACTTGAGAGCTCACCACATGGCCTTGCAAGTCCTTGTGCTTCAAATTGCCTGTCACAGTTCAGAATTCACAAAGTGGAGGGGCATTAGGGCAGGAGTTAGGCACAGCTTCGTGGGTTGGTAGGTTACAAAATCACAGGTCTTGGTGGATGACTAGGCATGGACGCATGGTGCTGGAGAAAGTGTGAATGAGATTGCAAAACTTACCCATCTGGAATTCCTTCTCCGCGGAGCAGTTGTGTAGCAGCGCCTTAACCTGGAACAAGAACCGCTCCATGGATCTCTTTGCAGGAGGTACTTTGCTTGTGATCATTGTCCGCTTGTTACTCTGCACGAGATTGTCGAGGTACTGCTGTAAGCACGAGCACTAGGCTTATGGTATGAATGTCATACATACACAGAATCATCAACTGTACCTTAGCATCTGAACATATGGATTGGATTATTCTTGTAGCTTTCTGAAGTCGTCTTAGCTGTATCAGCACAATTCATCGGCCACTGTAATTCATCAGTGATACCAAAAGGAACATAAGTGTAGTGTAACCTACAGCCCTTACCATTTTGACTACGGTGCCATTATGTTGCTCGAATTGTGTCTCTAGAAAGTTGAAGGCTGCAAAAGGAAAATAGTAAATTGAACATTTTATTTTGTCAAAGGTCAAGACAAAGATACACCAAAATTGGTGTTACTAACAAGATGTTGAGAGGTTTCATCACCTTTCAGAAATGTGTCGATAAACTTTCCCCATGTTTAACTGCCATTGCATGCATAGAAACCTGTAATAATTTAATTGTGTAAATAGTGTCTTTCATCCAGCAGCCCAATACTTAAACAACCACACAAAATACTGTTTGAGGGATTTGAGCTTGAGTCGCTATGGTGCAACTAACCTTTTCGTGAACCTTGCATGTTTCTATTAGAGAGACAAATGCCTCCACTGATTTCTGAATTTCTTGCAGAATAGTATCAACTGATCCTCTTTCAGGTGATGCTCTAGCCTTCAGTGCTTGTTTGATCTAGAGTATGATGGAAATTACTCACATCAGGCATCGCTACAGCTTTAGATTAAAGGAGACAGCAATAGGGTAAAAAAAGGAGCAATTCTGGCGCATATATGCTGATTTAAATTGCTCACCGTCTTGTTTAAACTTCCAGTGTTCTCCTCATGCTGCATTAGTGACCAAAATATTAGAAGACAAGACAAGACAAGCAAGGAATAGTTCATAAATACATCAAATGCCATACTTACAAGCACACGGTACCAAGAGGGAATAGTGGAGGAACACAATGTTGGAAAACCATACGATACATCTTGGGTATCTTTTGTTTTGAGCGAAGGCTCCTTAAAACATGGAATAAGAACCTATAAGTATTCTAAGGCAAAAAAAATAAAAATAAAGGATCATGTAGTTCATCTACAACTATACGCTACATGAGATGTCTCTCAGAGCATCACTCAAGAAGTAGAGATGGCCTACCTTAGGCAATTTACAACCTATCTCAACAAGTAGATCTGAAGTAGAATCACTATTCCGAAGGTATATTTGCAATATCTTTTGTATAAGATCCCCCTGACACGACAAAAAGCAGGGAACATATTAGGAGCTACAAGCTTATCACCTATCAGCTAACACTTTAAAAGGTAGTTGGAAGGAACTTAAGCTTACTTTACTCTGCCATCCTTTTTCAGCATCTTCGCTAGGGAAATCAGCGCTTAGCAGCTTATGAGCTGAGTATCCAAGACGCTTTCGCAAAAAGGGAATGATCGCTTTGGAGCATCCCATGTGTAAATTTTTCCCATTTGGTTCCCCAGATTTTTTCCAACAACACAACAACAGAATTTACAATTGATTGTATAGTAATTGACACATCAGAAGACAAAAGGTATGAGAACAAGGACACTGCAAAAAGATCAGAGCACTAAAATTAGGCAAAAAGGTTACATAATGTCCAAGTACTGTGTGCACCAACAGCTTGTTTACCTGCATCCATAATATCCTCCAACATTTTACATGCTCCACAATATAGGTAATCAACATTGCAAGGAGCAAGAGATGGTTGAAACTCAGAAAGAACATCATCAAAATTTTCAGTTGGCTGCAAAGTCTGCAAAAGTTGCTTCAGAATTGACATGCTTGGTTGATTCAACAGATCAGGAATAGCAAGTAACTGCAAAAGGCAACAGACTTGTTAGCATTATCAGCTTCAGATTATAATCTCTTGTCTATATTCAGATGAAAGAAAATACATCCATAGAACAACCTTCCTGTAGCAGCCAAGAATCTCCTTGCATACAGCAGTCACAATTGATGATTTGGAGACCACCACAGGTATGTCTGGGTTACCAGCAGAAGATGAATGTGAACTCCAGTTAGCTGAGCAGCTCTCTGATTCTGAAGAGTAGTAGCTCAGCATGTTATCAATCGAAAGCAAGGAGAGTCAATGAAGGATAATAAAAAAATCAAACACTGTTTTTTTTCTCTCAAACAATGCAAGAGAGCTGTGTCATTGCATTAAGAAGAAAGTACATAGGGGGGGGGGGGGGGGGGGGGGGGGTCCCTCCCAGCACATACAACCCCAACCATAAAGAAACCGACTCATCCCATTAATTATCTAATAATTCAAACACTGTAAAAGTAACAAGCAGCAGAAATTATGAAATAGAAGTTTACCATCTTTAATCATTGAAACTGCTCCATCCAGATGCTTCCTTAAAGCTAAGAATAGTGGCTGGATTTTTTCAAGAAATTCTTGTGTGCTCTTATGGCAATGAGTACGAGTATATTTTGCTTGAGAGGTACTAAGAAACGGCTTGGTTGAAGGATTTAGATTATCTAATTTGTTATGCAGATCACGGAGAAGATATAGATATGTTGGTAGCTGCATGACAAAATAGCCAGACGTTAATAATTTAACCACATTTTAGCAGTAATTATCTATTAGGAATAACGTACCTCAGTTTCAAGGTAAGAAGACGGATCTTGACACTGCAAAAAATGCATACCGATTATTTTAATGAACATAAGATGGCAATTAAGATAGGAAGAAAAGGTTTTCTGATCCACTAGTCAATTTAAACTGAGGAAATCCATACATCTGAGTAGTTCAACAAAGACAAGCATGTTGCATGCAGAGTTCTGAATTTGAATCTTTGCATATCCAGTTTAATTGGTGCTGCCGTTAAATCTATAAGCCCAAGTTCACCAGGATCATTAGCATCTTGTTCAATATCCTTTGACATCATTCCACTTGACGATGGTTGTGAAGAAGCTTTGTTTGTCGCTTGACTGACTGTTACTCCTGCTCTTTTGAAAGCATCCAATATTGTAGGTTGCTTGAGTTTATCATCAGGATTCATTTTTTCTGAGGCTTTGCCCTTGCAACCCTTCTGTCTTTTGCTGGAAGCACCATTTATGCTCTGTTCTCCCATGTTCTTTGGAATGTTGAATTTGCTGGTGCTTGATGATCCAAAACAATCCCCAAGATATCGCAGCTCAGGCAGAGATAATGGATAACTTTTGAGAAATGCATTCAGCAAGCCTTCAAGTAATCTGAATTGCACAAATTTGTCAGTACTCATATAGGAATATGTCATACATGAATACATAAAAAGTTTGGAATCTACTAACTTCTCAGATTTAGATTAATCAACTGGACAATACTGATGGAAATTCACTGCCCACACACTTGGAGTCAGAAATAAGAACACAAAATTTCAGTGCCCAGGGCCCAGGAATGATGATGGCAGAGCAAACAATATCCAATGAACGCAAGGATCTAAATGGTTCTATTCCATTTATAGATGTCTCCTGAAATGGGCCTAACTATGAATGTGATCGTTATCAGTTTAAAAGCACAATAACGATGGGTGTACACTCACATCAGATTTCTTACACGCTTCATAAGTTTCACTGCTGTCTCATCCCTTGCTTTCTGTGAAACATTATCAACCCTACTTTCAACTTGTGTGACGAAAGTATTGAGCTGCATTGATGCTCTAGTTTAGACAGTAGAGATAAAAAATCACAGTTTGAAAACTATAGCATACAAAACCACTCACCAACTCCCTGATCCAGTTTATTGCATAGTACAGTGAATAGCACACTGTTTTTTTCTGCAATCCTGACAAGTTTGCCCATTTAGCTCCATCCAAGTGCTGTCAGTGGTACATATTAGAAGTTACTATTATGCTTGATCATTAAATAGCATCTCTCAAAGTTTTGAAAATTTATACACTGCAGAAGTGACATTTATATAGTGGAACCAGTGAAGTCCTTGTACTTTTGTACAAGAGTGAAGAGATCTGCAAACAATTCTTAAATGCTTGGCATCTGATATTACGCATATATATTGGCACTTCTGTTTGGAAATATTTGCAAACTACCTTAAGAATTACTCCCTTCAGTCAAAAATACTTCTATTTTGAGTTTGCACAGTTTTCAATGCATATATTTGACCACTAATTCCTTTAACAATATATTTTAAAAATCGTTCAAATTTATGAGATTTTGCAAGTGTTTTTCAATACAATTCTATACATGTAACTTGCATTTTTTAAATCATGTAGTTTTAAATATTTGACTAAATCTTGTCTGAAACGACATGTTTCTATGACCAGAGGAAGTAAATAATTTGTGATTCGCCACTAGAAGTTACTTGAGTGCAACAGCAAGTGAGTTAGAAGTATTCCACACCCAAGCAATCTAGAACTACACCAAGAAAGTAGATAGCGATATAATTGAACGGAGAAATGTATATAACCTTGGTAGAAGGAAGGTGCAAAGGACAGCCAAGTAGTGCATTTATTCCACCAAGTGAGCCTTCATTTCCTAAACGCTCAATCTTTGATATAAAGCAAAAAGAATGTAAGCTCAGCAATTAAGACATGTAAAACTACATAGTTATTGCACTTACTGTTGTTAAAAGTGAAAATTGGGACATAAGGATCTGCAAGCAGGATTGAGATCTGCAAAAAGTGAAAAATATCAGTAAATTTGGCTAGTGCAGGTTCTTTGAAACTAATTAGCTACTCCTTCCATTCCAAATTATAATTCAATCTGGCTTTTTTAGATACAATGTTTCATTGTTGACATAGTATATACCTAGGTGCACAGATAAAGTTATGCATCCAGAAAAGCCAAAACAACTTATAATTTGGAATGGAGGAGTACCAAATAATGACACCATTAATAACTAATAGTATTTTACTTTTGGGGCACAGTGGAGGCTAGAGGCATAATATTTACACATACTGGAGAGACATTTCCATCCAATTTCATCCATAATTCTCCTGTAACCAAGGTGTCAACAATTACATTAGCACTTGTTTATTGTAAGTATTGACATCCTATGTTCAAAAGAAATGGAGTCCATAAAACAAAACAAAAAACTAACTATGACATCATTTAGCTAACCTTCGATGTCATCACATACACATTTCTCTAGTAGTTCGCCATTTTCTAGATCAGCAAGAAAAGGTGTCTCAAATAATTCTGCAGCATGCTCTCCTACCCTGAATAGACCAATTGGTAAAATGAACCATCTTGCAACCAGCAGAAAATACATATGACAAAATATTGAACATATTCCATCATTTTGTACCTACCACTCATGAATTGAAGAGTGAATAACTTTTCTATCAAGCAAAGCAGCTAATTCATCATATAGAAAAATCAAGGGTAATGTCACAAATTTGCATGAGTGAACAGACATCTTCAGCAATTCCAGGGCCTCCTCACAATTTGGTTGCTACAAAACCAGCCAAATAAAATTAGCATTAGGATTTCATGAATGAAAAAAAGAAGTTGATGCAGTAAGTGCAGTTTGTGCAATAAGTGCAATTGTGTCCCAGAAAAGAAACTTTACAATTTTTCCTGTACAGTATATGCATTCCTAACATGTTATCCTTCATTTCAGCATATGTAAGATATATGGTATACTATTTTATCAGTCGTTCATGATGCTTTGCAACAAACAGAATCACCAACCAACAATGAGTACTTTAATTATTTATACAAATTTTTTATTATCTATCAAGATTTGCCATGATAGATGGTTTATACCTGAGGTACTCAAGGTGTTTAAATAATTTCAGCAATAAATTTGTTATGAGAATTGTGCTCAGATGAGTGCTGGCATTCACTTGGGCATATGATGGAAGCCCATAAGGTCAGACCTAACATATGCACTTGGAGTGTTGTTTCAACAAAATATTGCCACTTATCCTAAATTTACATTGTGCTTAAAACAACCTGAGATGATGAACAGTTCACAGCAGCATTGACATCAGTGGAAGCAATAGTAGAAAACTATCCTTAAAACCCCAATTATTCCCATCCGTCTATACTTCATGTCTGGATTACTAACCTACAAGGTAAGAAGCAGGCACAGACAAGAATAAAGGATTGTAATTTGCATGTGAAAGATGTCTTTGCCGGAAGAATGTGGTACTCAAGTAAGAAATGTGACCATACCTGCTTTCTCACCACCATTAGAAGCTCATTAGCTACTTTAGACCCACCTGAACCAGTATTGAAGCCAGCAGCCAGTGCCAAACGACAGAAGATATCGTAAACCTATATAGCTCTTGATCAGGTATTATTTATGGAGACACAAATTAGGAGAGAAATGAACAATTTATCACAAACCTTCCGAAGGTTATCTTCATGAAAACTCTCCAAGTAATCCAATATTCCTGTATTGAAAAGGTCGATATGTCTGTTCAGCAAATGAAAAGCACTAAATACAAAGGAAGGTATGCTTTTTCTCGAATATGCAGGAGCTCTGCGTATTATTGCATTATATATCTTTCAGAAGAAGACTAAAGACCAACCACTAGCATTGGAAAGTACCTTACCAGTTATATGTGATGATATAGGAATCAGTTCCTCCGAATTGTTGGATGTCAGAGAAATCATGATATCCAGAGCAGATGAAACTTCATAGCTAACCCCAGAACCTATATGAGCGACCAATGAACCCACAAGCTGCAAAAAAAAGGGACAAACTATTAGGAAATGATGAACACATAAAATGGACAAAACAGAACACATAATTTGTAATCAAAGATAAGCAATTCCATGTGCAAGGAAATTTTATTGACTAAATTTCTTCAGCTTAACACACACCATCGTTTTTGCCAACTGCTTGAAACAAAGAAAAACTACCATTCACTAAAAGCAATATCAGATTGCAACTAAAGGATCCCTCCCAAGGTTATGCTACCTGGACATAGAACATACCATATGACTTGCTTCTGCTTCTGTGGGATATGACCATAACCTATATCATGACCAGAAATCAGATGACACTAAGTTTCTCAACTGTAATCAGTTATCGATATCACTTCATCGTCAGCTCCAACACTCTTCTACCCATAGTATAAGTACTACATTCCCTCTAGCGTGCAGACATACTATGAGTTTAATAACATCCTTTTTAATGTATCATTCATATATATGCTGGACCTGACATCAGCATTTGATACTAATTCACAGACTATCCATTTGTTATGTGTTCGCAATCAAACTACCAAAGTGTCTGAAAGTGTTACAAAACTGAATGTTTCAGAAATCATAAGGATTATATCGTGCCATCAGTATATATAAGACATTATCAACTTATTGTCCTGTGGATCGTGACAACCAGAAGAGTCGGAAGACAAGTGGTACCTCTTGCCTGGAATATGTATCAATGAACTCTTCAAATAGTGCTGTGAACAAATAAGCTGCAAACTCTCTAGCTTTCTCTTCCTTGCAAGCTAACAAGTAATCGCTAACTGAGAGGTATGACATGAAATGTTCCTGATTCAAGTTAAATCATGTCACATTTAGACTCCAAATTAGCATGAATATTTACATTATGCTGCACGAATACAATCATTGCAGTATAATGAAGAACTAACCTTCACCAGTTCAGTGTTTACATGAATGCATTGATCAAACAGCGTCTCTCTTATGCACTCCTGTAAGATTTTGGACTTCAATATTTTCTCTGCACTCTTCTGTAGAGCACCACCATTGGCATAGATAAGCATGATGAGCCAAACATCAATCACTTTGTGATCCCTCGGGTGGTCAACTGACTTCAGCTCCTTCAAGAAAGCCTCACAAAGCATCTGCATTCACAACAAAGCACAACCAAGAAGAAGCTTGAGCATAGCTACAAAAAGGATTTCAAAAAGTTCCAGGGGAGAGATACCCCAACCTACAGTACTTTGCTGCAAAATAAACTGAAGATTCAAACAGTTTACATTCTTAAACCGTAGGCCTGATCTCAATGTATCAAGTATTGCCCCATCAGTACTACTAGCCGATGCCTTCCCTTTAAGCTTCTTACTCCGTGCAGCCCGTGGATCCACAACACCAACAAACTTGAGCTGCTCACGTATCTGCAATATAATCCTCCCAGTATTGACTGGTGTAGCCGACAAAAGCAAGAACCTGAGCAAATGAGGCATTTGGTCTGGAGCAATTGTCCGGATGCATGATATCGCAACAGTCACTGCCTGCAGGAGAGCCACGTCATCAGATCATAACACCATACAGACATACAAAACAAAGTTCACTGACAGACGCACAAAAAAGAGAAGAAAATGTGTACACACAACCTGCTCTTCATCATGCAGACATACAAAATCGAAGTTCACTGACAGACACAAAACAGAGAAGAAATTGTGTCTACATCACCTGCTCCTCATCATACAGACATACGTACAAAACAAAGTTCACAGAAAGACACACAAAACAGAGAAGAAAATGTGGCTACATCACCTGCTCCTGCAACTCCTCGTTGAGGTTAAGATCCGACAACACATCAAGCACGGCGACCACGATCTCGGAGTCCTCCTGCAGGAGCTTCTCGAGCGCGGCGACCACGGCAGCGTGGCTCTGGTCGCCGACGATCTCAGGGAGCGAACCGATGATCTCCTTCTTTAGCCGGGGCGGCGCCACGGAGAGCACCTCCACGAGTTTGTCAACGAAGGCGTCGGCGTCGACGAGGAAATCAAGCCAGCGGAACTGCGACACGATAAGCCTCCCACGTCGTCCTGCAGCGGCAATCCGTCGAGCGCGCCGCCGCCGCTGCCATCATCGAAGTGCTCGGGCAGCTTCTCGAGGAGCAGCGCGAGTAGGCCCGGCTGGACCGCGGGGACGGAGAGGAGAGCCCGCGCGAGGCTCGGAGCGTGCGGAGCCGTCGGGAGGAGCAGCTGGCGGAGCCGTGCAGGGGAGGAGGCCGCGAAGGCGGCGAGGCCCTCGAGGAGGCGCTTCGTGGGGGCCGAGGGGGACGAGGCGTCCCCGCCGGCGGAGAGCTTGCGCGAGAGGAGGGCCGCGAACGAGTGCGGCGAGGAGAGGGACGGGGGCTGGTGCGGCGGGACGAGGAGCGTGCAGCCCGCGTCGGCCAGCAGCGCCGCCGCCGCGTCGACGGCGGAGGAAGCGTCGGAGTCGGCACTGGGGGGCTCGGGCTCGGGCTCGGGCTCGGGCTCGGGCTCGGGCGGCGGGGCCGGGCGCTTGCGGGGGTTGATGGGGCGGGTGCGCTGTAGGAACACCATCGGCGCCGCCGATCGCCGCAGCGTAGTCGAGATGTCTTCGTCGAGAAGACACAGGGACAGGGGTTTGGGGAATTTTGGGATGGGTTTGGGGGAAATGAAATTTTGGCGCCATGAGGAGCTGCGCCGCGGTACAAGCACGGTGGATCGCAGAACAATCTCAATGGCAGGTGGGGTCCCTGTGTAAGAACCTTTCGAATGGGAATAACCGTGGGAGGATAGATTAAGGGCTCGTTTGGCTGCCTGTGTATTTTATACATATGTTAATAGTTCCACCCATGTATTGAGTGAATCCACACCTTCCACCCAATACACACATGATTCAACATCCATGTGTGAAACGGTCAGTTGGTGCTCGATCGATACGGGGTGCTCCCGAGGCTGGCGGCGACGGCGGCGCAGGAGGAGGACGCCGAGGTCGCGAGTCCGAGTCCGCACGTGAGAGAGTTCCAAACCTCGGGTGGTGATTTTTATCGCACCCGTGGGTCGGCGTGGATCAGGCCGTGATGCACTCCCCCCCCCCCCCACGCGCAGCCAAATTCGATTTTTGCTGGAGCATGGAAATCCAACCGGACGTGGGCTGGCATCCACGGGAGGCATGGTTTGGGGGCGAATCCAGCCCAAACCACAAGCAGCCAAACGAGGCCTAAGAGGGAAGGAGAGGAACGTGTATGGGAGGGTATGATGCAGTCACATTTACTTGAGCTCACTCGTCAAGAGGTAGGCTTTGTAACATGGTCGTGGAATGCTCGACAAGAAAGGTTCGGGTGTGTTTGGTGGACTCTGATTCAGTAACGCTCTATATCCAGCGTTGAAACGCCATCCGACGGCTGCCAGCTTTCTCTCACACGATACTTTAGTTTTCCTCCGTGAAAGGTAGGTTGGCCGGAGTGGCTGCTCGTTCGCACGAGCAGCGCCGACCAGCCCCCATTACTTGCCGCCGACTCAAGCAGTCCTGCGCCGCAGCCTGTCATCTAGAGGAGCCGAGCCGCCGAGCTGCATACACTGACGCCGGGACATGGTTCAGCAGCGTCGCCGTCAGCCCGGGCCAAGCAGTCCTACGCCGACCTGAGTAGTCCTGCGCCGCCACCCGTGGTCCGGAGGGGCTGAACCGCCGAGCTGCACAAACCGACACAGTGACGCCGTTCAACAGCATCGCCGCTGGCTCGGGACACCACTGACGAGCTCCGTGAGGACTTCAAAAAATATCAGAACTCTTCTCTGTCAAATTCTTGTATTTTGTGCTCACTTCACGTTCGTCTCACCTAAAATCCAACTAGTACTAGAAGTTCATGGATGTGCATGTGTGATTTCCAATATTAAAAATAAATCTGCAATATACAAAGGGTTGTGAGTAGTTCAGTATTTCAGTTCTTTCAGATAGTTGAGTAGTTCAGCACATGGAGTTCAGATAGCCTTTGATCTATGTTTTATTTATTGTTTATGTTTGATGCTTTACTTGATCAGAAAATGCAAATCTGCAATCATGTGCTATCTATTGTGTAGTAAAATTCCTCCTTTTGACCAAATTTGACAAGAAAAATTTGAGCACTGTGAAAGGCAATGGCAGAACTTGACAAGGAAACACTTTAGATGAAGCTTCACAGTTTTGGGTGTTTTATAGGGGTCATACTGGCTTTAATGTTAGGAAAAGATATACATATTACAACAAATTTGATAGTAAGATAACATCATGCAGATATGTTTGTGCCAATTTGGGTCATCAAAGAAAAATAGAAAGAGAACATGTGCCAAAATGTGTATATAGGCTGGTTAGATTTTGAGTTCTAGTGGCCTAACTGTATATAATGTATATCTGAAAAGCTCGTGGCTGCCAAAATGTATATAATCTTTTGTGGCCTAACTGTATATCTGAAATGGCCTATAGAATTTCAGTAGAAGCACGTGTTCTGGTTCAGCAACCTGAAGGTGCTTTGAATGATTTTGAACTTGTGAACTTGTGCTTTGGATGTAGAGCACACAAATCTCTAGTGTTCTTGATTTGTCTACCAATTATGTGCTTGTGAAAATGGCTTTGTTTATGTGCAAGTCTGAAAATTTGGGGCTAAAATTATCCTGTTGTATCAGTACATGTACCTGTTCTGTCCAAAGATACATATATCAAGCAGACATCAGTAGGAGCAAAATCTTGCATTTCCATTTCCAGATTCCAGTACTTCACAATATCAAAACAAGGTATCTTGATTTTGTCATATAGACTAGTAGAATATGACATATTTACGAGAAGTGATTTCTATACAAAAGATAATTACATTCATCAGAAAGGCAGAAACCACGGTGGCAGCATGCCTGCCTAGTTCATCTCCTCCATGGTGGCAAGGAGCTCTAGAACAACGTATTATTGCTGCTGAGTTCAGCCTTGGCGTAGTCTCCATCTTCTCCTGGATAGTCCAACTACTAGCTCCTCCAGGGAGGCGCGGCAGGATTGTTGCGGCGGCGTACGGGACGAGAGAGCCTACGACGACGCACAGGTCGGGAGTTGCGGCGGCGCGAGACACGGGAGTGCAGCAGGGGCGCTGAGGCACAGCGTACAGCGTAGGAGGAGCGTCGCGAGGGACCGGCGGCGCGCGCGGTGGCCCGTGGGTAACTGTCATGGTGTGGCCCCTGTGAGATTGACGCACTATTTTTAAAAGTCGGTGGATTAGATTTGGACGGTAGATAGAGGTCCGCATGTCAGGCCGTGACTTGCCATAGGCAAGTTGCTGAATCTGAGTCTGTGTTTGGTTATGAGATTGAGGGGTAGGATGAATTTATTTTAGTACTTTATGGTGGGACGATTCAATCTTCGGTTTGGTTGACAGGTTAGGAATATCATGCTCTTTGTTTAGTTAGAGAGACGAGGATAAAGAGAATACATTACAGTTTGTGATCTGTTAGACACATGTTAAGTGGATCATCATGTCACCTCACCCACCTTCTTTCCCTTCTTAGCCTTGCCAACCTAGTTCGTCATCGCTATATATAGGTCCTCCACTCTATTGCTCCGACCAACCACACCCACAACGCCGCACCCCTGACCAAACAAATCTGGCCATCTTTGTCCATGATTTGTGTTTCCATTCCTTTTGGCCGCTCTTCAGCATGACGTTGTGCCCTGCTTCTCTAAATTACCCATGGTCTGTGCCCGCTTCCGATCACCGTACCTCCAACCAAACAGAAGAGGAAAGAAGAAGAGAGCAACCAATGAAGTACGACATCGTAAGTAAGGGGTGAACGTGTACCACAGTTTTTGAGGAATGTTTAGGAATAATATCAAAACGAAGTAGTGTAACTGCCTTGTGTCTCTTTCATCCCTCGACTAAACATAATCTAAGAAGGGGACGGAGGAGCGTCGAGGGGTGAAGAGATGAAAGGGAAAAAAAATACCACTTAGCATGCGTAAGCAAAGTGCATAAAAAGCACGAGGACAAAGTTGAAACGGTAATACCGTGATTTTTCTATTGTGGACAATCACCTGTAATTTGTCCTTTCGTTTACAATTCTAGCGTTTCTAGCTAGATTCGGAACCATTCCGAGCTGTCACATGGGCTCCCTGAAAATTGGGAATTGCACGAGTCTGGCAAATGGAGACTCGTTGAGATGATGTGAAGCGAAAGTTGCATGTTTCAACCAAGCATTGAGTTTGAACCCCGAGACTCGATGTCCCTTCGCTTTATGAATCATGAACTTATGACTGAAGCTGACGCGACGAAGGGCTACAAGATAATCAGCACGTGCAAAACGGTAGCCACTTCACTAGTTCAGCTGTACTGCCAATTTGCCATCTCGGCAAATGCTTACCAGCTTCAGCTTGGAAGTTTCAGTCTCAGGATAGCACCGCTGGCCTCAAGCGTCTCCGTCGCAAAGAAAAAAGAAAGTTACTGTATTTTTTTTTCTTTCCTCACACTCATATGTGATCGATTTGTTATCAGATATAGAAATTTCATCATGCAACTTAGTCAAATATGAAAACAACATCTTCTCTGGGATTCCAAATGCTAAAACAACATGTTCTCTGGAACAATTCTTATATATATAGTAAATCGTAAAATGTCAAAAGAAAAAATCGGGATGGAAGAATAAGTATCATTTTAGCTTACTGTCAGTGTCTGAAACTCAAAGGGATATATAACTCACACAATCAAGCAGAAATTGGATTACAGATTTACAGTGCATTATCGTTTACCAGCATTTGTGTCAAGCACAGCTGGTAGAACTAGCAAATTGGATTCATCCGAGCTGACTGATCCCAGAGATCACAGATCGCAGCTAGCAGCGCCGCCTTCTTGGGCGGTTGGGCCCTGATGAACCAACCACACATAGCGTGCAGCGTGCACAATCACAATTCTTCCTTCCCCTGCTTCCAAACACTTCCAGTTCCAGTGAGCGTCTGAGCCCCACCCGCACCGCACCCCTAGCCTGACGCCGCCTATGTCCGCCGCGCCGGCAACCGCGTCCCCGCCCCGCCGCGTGGTCATCTGCGGCGGCGGCGTGGTGGGCGCGTGCACGGCCTACTTCCTCTCCACGCACGCCGCGTCCCCAACCGTCCCGACGCTCATCGAGAAGTGCGCCCCGGCGTGCGCCGCCTCAGGGAAAGCCGGCGGCTTCCTGGCGCTGGACTGGTGCGACTCCACCCCGGCGCTATCCAGGCTCGCGCGGGCCTCCTTCGCGCTCCACCGCCGCCTCGCGGACGCGCTCGGCGGCGCCGACGCGTACGGCTTCCGCCCCGTCCACACCCTCTCCGTCCTGCTCCCCTCGCACCCCAAGCCCGCCTCGCCGCGGAACCCGCGGCTCCCGCCCTGGGTCGACCCGTCCGCGTCCGCGGCGCCGCCGAGGGAGCTCGGGACCCCGACACCACCGCGCAGGTCCACCCGGGCCTCTTCACCAAGGCCGTCCTCGCCGCGTCGGGCGCCGAGGTCGTCATCGGCGAGGTGGAGCGCGTCGTGGTGGCCCCGGACGGCCGCGTCGCCGGCGTCGTCGTGAAGGGGCAAGACGCCGTGGTGGACGCCGACGCCGTCGTGCTCGCGCTTGGCCCGTGGTCCGGCCGCCTCGACGTCGTCCGCGAGGTGTTCGACGTGTCCGGGATCAAGGCGCACAGCATCGTGCTCCGCCCGCGCGAGCCCGACACGATCACGCCGCACTGCCTCTTCCTTAGCTACCAGCCCGAGCCCGGCGCCAAGATGCTCGAACCCGAGGTGTACCCGCGGCCCACCGGTACGCCATTGCTGCCTGCTGAAATTCTTGCACAACTGCTATATATTTTTAACTGATGAATCGCCGAATTCGGCATTCAGGTGAGGTGTACATATGCGGGGTGAGCAAGGACGAGAACCCGCCGGATGACCCAGCAACAATAACAGGGGAGCCAGACTCGATTGCAATGCTGCATAAGATCGCAGGGAAGGTGTCCAGCCAGCTGAAGAAGGAAGAAGGCGCGGAGGTGGTGGCGGAGCAGGCGTGCTACCTGCCGTGCACCGCCGACGGGCTGCCGGTCATCGGGGAGATACCGGGCGTGAAGGGGTGCTATGTGGCCACCGGGCACAGCTGCTGGGGCATCCTCAATGGTCCGGCCACCGGCGCCGCCCTCGCGGAGCTCATCCTTGATGGCAAGGCCAAGATTGTTGACCTTGATCCTTTCAGCCCGTCAAGGTTTCTCAAGAGAAGGAGCAGCCGTGGAGCCTGACTGTGATATGCTTCGTGTGGATGTTCAGATTCAAGCTTGCTACTGAATTAAACACTCTTGAGTCTTGACTTTCCCTTTTGCCGTACTCCTTAGTGAAAATGAGAGTTGCAAAACATGTATGAGTTAATAAATTATGGATATATAAGTACTTATGTTCTGTATTTGCTGTACATACATCACAAACGGTCCCAACTTGCCAACACCATGATCAGATGTTCATTTCTTAGCTGAGGTTGAGCTCAACAAGTTGTTGCATCTGCAGCTATTCTACTTGCACAATGTTTCCTTGTGGTCTAGTGACACTCTACTATTCCCTCCATTCCAAATTATAAGTCATTTCAACAATATCTACTATTCCCTCCATACCAAATCATGTCATTTTCAGAATATTGGAGAGTCAAAGCATCTCAAGTTTTGATCAAAATTATAGAGAAAATTATAAAGATTTATGATATCAAATAGGTATACTATGAAATTATAATTGACAAAGAATCTAATGGTACTTAGTTGACATCATAAATATTATTATATTATCATATAAGTTTGGTCAAATTTGACATGCTTTGCCTCTTCAAGATTTTTGGAATGACTTATAATTTGGAATGGAAAGAGTACCTTATAAAAAAGTTTTTTAAAAAAGTAGAAAAAAGTGACACTATATTGCAAATGTGAAAGCTTCAGTCAATTTTGCACTACCAACTTGTAGAACAGCAACTCCATGTCATTTTCAGCAAAGCTCGACAAAGAAAACCAACATTCCTATTCCACATAATCTGTATGATTCAGACACTGGAAAACATGATTTCAAGCCTTTCCCAAGAATGCTAACCACAACCTTATTCTTGAGACATCAAGCATGACAAGTGAAACAGTATGCACAAAATATTGGAGCTGCAAACAGTGCAGACGCTGGATCAACCTTCGTTAACCTCAGTAGATAAGATTGTGATCCCGTACAAGATACAAGGTAACTTGCCTCCACCAAAAAATATACCACACTATTCTGAAACAGCTAGACCAAAAAGATTTAGGCCTTGTTCGGTTGTTCCGGAACGGGCCATTTCAGGCTTGGAACTGAACCTCCGTAGTACAAATTTGTAGGGTTGGGCTGGGAACGAATCTCAGATAACCGAACGGAGTCTTAAACATGAGTCTGACTAGGGTTAGGATAGTTTTCATAAGTCAATAGTTTTTCTGGCTAGGATTTACTAGTTTGAGTCCAAGTACAAGGTCACCTTCTTCACTGCTGTGAAGGAAGTCTGCAGCCTCCAGTCTCTCTGCTTCCTGTTCAGCAGCCTTCCTTTCCCAGCTTCTTCTCGGTTTTCCTTGACATCTGCTAGCTTCCAGACACAGTGCTCAGCCTGAATGTCAACGGACTCGAGCAAGAAGATGCCATCCTTCAGCTGGTTTTGCTTCGACATAAGGCCATTGTCGCCTTCAGAAAGGTATTGCACCCTCATAGCCATGTCCTTGAAGCGGTCCAAATCCTCGGGCACCTTCAGAAGCCTCTCTGCACCTGGCGATGATACCTGCAATGACCAAAACTTTTCTGTAAGTAGGTCTGAGCTGCAGATGCATCCTTGGTTTACAGTGTTCGGTTAGGTGGCTTGCCTCAAGTGCCAGGTCCAGGGATATTGCACCACTTTCAATGATCTCATCCAACTTCTGCTTGTAGAGCCTATTGAAATTCTCTATTTCCTCAATATCAGGGCATCCATACCTGTCAATTACCCATAAAAAGGACAAAGAATAAGATTGGCACTTCAATAGAACCAAGTTACCTTGATCAGGTCAAATGATACAGACATTCTGGTGAGATCTGCAGTTCTGCATCGTTTAAGATCAATAATGCAAAATGCACGGCACATGAAGTCATAAATGAACAGAAGATACGAGCACACTGCCAAGTGCCAATCAATAATAAACAGACCGAAGTATGCAGAGTGAATACTAGTATACTACAACAATGGGTAACTGTATACAATCATGGTATCACCATAACAAGCCAAAATACCATCAAATGTGTCAGTGCCAGAGTGCTTTTAAGGCATCAAATTGGGCACCGAATTTTGAGATAACTAGCACCGAGTTGTCACTAAAGGACATGGCTCCTGTTTTAGCCAACTGCATCTGCATTGGTTCACACGGAACCCATTCACACAGTTTCTGAATCATCCAAGGGCACCACAATAATGAATAAACGAGACCAAGAAATGCCTGCACAACAACCAGAAAAGAAAGAAAGAAAGGAAAACGTTACTCACACGTTGGTCAGCTTGTCGAGGCGAACGTAGACGTATCCCTTGGGCGACACCTTGAAGGCGAACATGGCGACGTCATCCCCAAAATGGTCGGCGAGAACCTCCTCGGCCGCCACGAGGGCACGCTCGCCCCACTGGACGCCTCGCAGCGCGACCCCGCCGCCGTCCCCGCCGTCGCCGATCTGGAGAAAAGCCCTACTAGTCAGAACCGCACTTCGTAAGCCGCAAGGGGGACCCGGCCAGGGTCGCCGAACCGAACGGAGCTACCTCGGGCTCGTAGCCGTCGTCCTCGCTGTCCTCCCACTCCACCGCCCACTCCTGCGCCTCGTCCTTCTCCTCGTCCGTTGTTGCCTCGCGCCCGCCGATGCCGCCCCGCGCGGCCTCGCTCGCCAGGAAGCGCGTCTGCGCCCGCACGTGCACCCCCGCGTGTAGGAGGCGCTGGGAGCGAGACGCGGGTGTGGAGGGAGATGTTACCGCACAGCTGAGGCTGGAGAACTTGGCGGCGGCGGTCGAGGAGGAGGGGGAAGGGGAAGCTCGGCGGTGCCATTTCGTCGAGCACCTTGCGAGCAGCGCTCCGAGCGCCCGTGCGCGAGCGGCCGCCATCCTGTCTGGTCTGGTTGGACCCTGTATGGCTCAATGGGATGTTTTCGGATCTTTCGGCGAGGCATGGGCTGGTATATGTGGATTGGGCTCTTGCGGGCTTTACATTTGTGTTCGGAAAAAAAACAGGCCCAAAGTAACTGTTTACAGCCCCACGGTCGTTTCGCAGGTTAGTACCGTTCAGTACGCTGTATAGTTCTTCTAAAAAAAAATATTACGCTGTAAATTTAGTAGAAATGTCAAGCGAAGGTGACAAGTAAAGTGCAAGAGGTGTGTATTCACAAGCCAAGGTGAAAAGTAGAAGCAGACTGGCATAAACAGTGCATTCTTGAAGCAGAGGTTGGGATTCTGAAGCTATCATAGTAACGAACTACTAGCTCTAGGCTAGGACTCTAGGTGTGTTAGCTGATTTTGCAGTGGGATTCGCAGCAGGTCAGCAGTTGATCTATCGTAACTGAGATCTTTTGATGCTGTGTTACTGGCCTTTCTGGTTGTATAAAACACAAGATATCATGACATAAACAGAGAAAAACCACGGAACACCGGCATGACACAGGCCACGGATTCCTCACTGGATCCAAAAGAGATTTTCTGCTCCCATCACATATTATACTTCAAAGAAGAACAGCAGTGCATTTCCATAACCCTGATCTCAATAGATAACTAAGTGTGATAACTAAGTGTGTGTTTAGTTCCCCAGAAAATCCAAAATATTCTGCATTTTGTGTTATTATTCTGTATAATAAAACTAAACATCACACAAAATATTTGATAAAAAATGGTTCATTCCCTATTTTGCATTTTGGACTCAAGAGACCAAAATAAAAGAATTTTTGTATTGGTTTGTGTGTCATTCTCACAATCCCCATCATTGGAATCCAAAATTTAGTTGGAACTAAACATCCACCAAAATATTTTGAATTCTGCATTTTGGAATCCAAAATAGTTGGAATTTTGGATTTTGGATTTTGGTAGGAACTAAACAGGGCCTAAGATAAGAAGTGGCTAAAACTCGGACGCTCGGTTGCATTGGTTTCTATGCAACCCACGAAGTGTTTGGTTCGGATGATTGTAACGTTACTCGTTTACGGAAGGTAACAGATTTCGTTGCATGGCGTTTGTTTGAAGCCTCGCGTAATTAGATCACACCGCAATCGGATACGGGACTTCACAAACGCGATAACGCTCTCACCGCCGCGGTATCCGCAGTCCGGCCGCAATAGCTTACGCGTTAACGTTACTGAGCCTATCCAAACAAATTAAGTAATTTCTTACCATATTTACGCGCTCTTTATTGCATTCCGTTGCCGTTGTGTTTCCTTAGTGTATCCAAACACTTTGCCAGTTATGTTGCCAGCTGGTAGACAGTGCAAATCTTAGAACCTAACGGGCAGGGCTTGTGCTCTCGCTCAAATGACTCTAGCAGAGCTCCAGTGAAGGAGTCGTAAGGAGCTGAAGCATTCTAGACACCTTCCTGAAACGGGGCCGTCTGTGAGGACTCGAACAACACGCTGATGAAACGGGGCCGTCGATGCTTTGCGAACTAACATTCCAATCCTCGATGCTTCCCAATCCCATGTGTATAGCTGGTAATCTGTACAGTACCTTTCATGCGAACTAACATTCCTCATGGTAATTAATATGGCAACCGGGTATGTACCTTCATTATTCTCTCACGCTCGCTGTCGTCGCTAATGTGTTCTATATCGCAAATGCCACGTACTTTATATATAGACCACAAACACAAGGGTAAGGGAGACACAAATGGATGATAAAAATATGCAGAAAGAGTAGGGGGGTGCATTTGTTTCTAGTTAGTTCACGGAAAAGAATAATCGTCGTTTGCTACAAGTACCACATATTAGGAAAAAAAAACTCATCCTATAAGGTAAGACAACCAGGGACAATGTACTTTTTTTTTGATAAAGGATATTTAATATCTGGCCTCTACATCCGGGGATGTAGACAATCAATTGTTACAAAAAGATATAGCAAAAATAAAAGAGAGAAAAATCATAGTCTTATACATAGACCAGGACAATACAGCAAACGATAAATGCTTCGACCCTTTGTTTGAACGAGAGGCGTCCTTGGTTTGCTCTTGGCGCCGCAGCTGAGTCCCAAATGCTGTAGTGTAGGGCATGGCTAGGAGCAGTTGTGAAGACTATTTTATCACGTAGATCGAGAAAAATCTCTAAACTCTTGTTTCACCCATGCACAACGACACTTCAAAACCCATGGAACTGGATTGGTTCTAGAACATGTGCTTTGGCGGATAGTCGAGGGGATTTTTTTTCGCCTCCGACCTCGGATAATCATGCTTTCATATACATATTTTGTATTAAAAGAACCAGTATGTTTTTTTGTCTGCATGACTAAATCCATGCTTATGACATCAAGGGTTACAATAGCGGATTGCCATACTAGGCTTTGCTCGCCAGGAAGCGCGTCTGCGCCCGCACGTGCACCCCTGTGTGTAGAAGGCGCCAGGAGCGAGAGGCGGGTGTGGAGGGAGATGTGACCGCACAACTGAGTCTAGAGAACAAGGCGGCGGCGGTCGAGGAGGAGGGGCAAGGGGAAGCACGGCGGTGCCATTTCGTCGAGCACCTTGCGAGCAGTGCTCCGAGCACCCATGCGCGAGCGGCCGTCATGCATCCTGTCTGGTTTGACCCTGTATGGCTCAATGGGATGTTTTCGCATCTCTCGGCGAGGCATGGATTGCTATATGTGGGTTGGGCTCTCGCGGGCCTTACCTTTGTGTTTGAAAAAAAAGATCCAGGCTCATAGTAACCATTGATAATAATAGACATTAAGGGTATGTTTGGTAGAACTTTGCTTCACTAGTGGAGCTATTTTTTTAAAAAAAAAATTATGAGCAACTCTCTAAGTGAAACTGACCTATTTTGGAAAAAGTGTTTGTCAAAACAACTTCACAATAACTTTATGCATGAATATGAGAGAGAAAGGGGAGGGAGCTGAGATAAGCTAGTTTTTTCAGCTTCATCTCACTTCGTATCTTTGTTAGAGTAGAAGAAAAACAACTTCACCCATGAAATTGTTTTGAAAAGAGATGTTTGGCAAAAAAAAACAGCTCAGAAGCTATTGTGAGTTGTACCAAACATGACTTAATTACGAATTACACCTATGACATTATGTAAAATAATTTAAAGTAACCCAAAATTTGCATATAAATTAGCCTTATCCACCATCATATCTGCCATCATGAAACATAATTTAAAAAAAGTACCCTTGAATTGACATCCAAATTACTCACACGCGGTCATCATGACATTAACAGAAGTCCATTTTACCCAATCATCCTATTATTAAAGTTGAAGTAAAATACTCTCTCAAATTGACATCAAATTACCGGCATATCCTATTATTGAAAATTTTAAAGAACAGTAAGTTATGTGTACATAACTTACTCATATGAATACACGTGTAGTGATGTATATTTCTATAAACATATAGGTTGTGCTATCATCTAGATCAAGTATACATATGCATGGATACATATATAAGTAGTAATGTATATTTCTATAATTTAGCAATCATGGAAAATATTCCTTTGTATATAAAAAATTATTTTAAAATTATATAAAAGTCCATGGTAACAATTTATAGGTGTCATTTTAGATATTAGTGTTAAATGCATGAGCGGTCTTTAAACTTGTAGGTGTATGTCACTTAGGTCCATAGACACTCAAATTGCATTTCTAGGTCACTTATGTTGTTTATTGGGGAACCCAAAGGTCCAAACCCTCTAGGAGACTGAAAATGAGCACCAACACCCCCCCCCTTATGAGACTGAAAATAAGCATTTAGATAATTCAAAGAGGTGATAGCGATCCAAAGAACCTCAGAGTCAACAAGCCGACAAAAAACTACTCCCTCCGTTTCAAATTATAAGTCGTTTTGACTTTTTTTGGTACATCCATTTTGCTATAAATCTAGATATAGTAATATGCCTAGGTACATAGCAAAATGGATGAAAAAAAAATCAAAGCGACTTATAATTTGAAATAGAGGGAGTATTTAATCTCCCGCTTCTTTGCAACCCAACGAAAGGCAGCAAGGGAAACCCCTTGAGTGCTGAAGGCTTCGATTCACACTATCTACTTGGCTTCATAAGAGCATCTCTACCAACACTCCTACTTGACTCCCAACTTCCAATTTGGGTAGTTGGGGTCAAAATGCGGCTCCAGTAGACCTCCTACTATACCCCTACTTCTATTGTGTTAGAGTACGCGGTGGAATTCGACCTAGTTTGCTATACCCACGAGCTAGCGCCCTTCGGTCTAGGCCCACTGGAGCCCATAACATACTAAGACCTTAGACCTAACTCAACCCAAAAGACTAGCCTGATAGTTGAGAACTGCTCCCGCCTTAACCTAACATGTTGGTTCCATACTTCCCCCTTCACCCTCCACTTATGCTCCTCAATTTTTATCTCCTTGTTTTTCCCTTTTGCATCGTGACCTCGCGACTAGTTCCACCCATGCCGACATCCTTGCCTGGCATGGCCGCCCGCTCCCCTCTCCTCTTCTAGCCATGGTGGCCCTCTCTTCCCCAGGTGCATATCCTGCCGATGCTGGCTGTGGACCTCTCCGTTGACTGGCAACCTCTGACTGTTTGTCGACTGCCCTACACTGACCTCTCTGTTGACTGGCGACCTCTGACTGTCTGTCGACTGCCCTACACTACTACATAGATGGCTTTTGGTCCCAATTGGGAACCGGCTTTAGTCCCGGCTTTCCCAACCGGGACTAGGAATCCGGGACTAAGGTATTTTCCTACCTTTAGTCCCGGTTGCCGGGTCCCTTCTAGTTAAAAAAATAAAGCCCCCACCACAACTGCACCCCATGAGATTCGAACTCAAGACCTCCTGCATTGTCTCACACGTAGCTAATCAGCCCACCTACTCAACACATCTATCAATAAATGAGACTCTTTCCTTTTAAACTCACACATCGACGGACCTTTAGTCCCGGTTGGCGGTTCGTAACGCCAACCGAACTAAAGAGACTATTTTTACCAACCGGGACTAAAGATCTTTTAGTCCCAAAGACAAAAAATTTCGAGACTAAACTCATTTTGGACATCAACCAAAGGTCTGTTCTCTAGTAGTGCTAGCCTGCCCGATGCAGCCTTGCAACTATAGCAGCTCATCCTGGCCCGTGCCGCCATGCCCGACAGCGGCGTGTCCTGGCCCGCGTGGCTGTGCCCAACGCTGGTGACCTTGCCTTGTCGGCCCTGCGAGCCCCGATGCTTGCCTCTGCTCCCCCGACGTCTATGTTGAGAAGAAGACGAGAAAACATGATAAATAAGCCCCACACGTCATTCACTACTGAAACGAATTTGAGTACCATGGTTTAGGTAGTATTGCTAGGGTTGGAAGCAAAATATAGACAGTCTTAGTGAATAACGTGTTTTAGATAGTATTGCGGGATGCTCTAACACATGAGTGTAAGACTAACTCCGGATGGTTGAACAGGAGCCCAAAGTGAAATAGGTGCAGATGTGTTTTTTAAAGTAACGGGAGGAGCCAGAGGTTCCTACTAAAAAGGTTTAATTAAACAGAACAAGAGATCTGGGTTACAAAAGCAAAACAAAACAAAAAACTAGCAACTAAGCTAAACTAGAGCTAAACATATTAGTCAGTTGATTACAAATTGGAATTTAACCATGATTCAAGGATGGGAACTAATCCACCATTGATTTTGTGAACTAGTCCATCAACCCGTGCTCCCGCACAGTTCATAATCTTAAAAGACATAAACATTAGTTATTATTTAATACCTCTAACTGATTACCAATATTAAACTGCACATTATTCACTTCGTTGATTTTCTAAGACAATAGATTTTACATTGACTCTATCAAGTTTTGAAATAAACATATCAATTACTAATCTATAAGTTTTCGCATCCATATCCATAATTTTTCCTTTACATTACACATTTATGTATCTTTTATATGCATTTAGTTGAAACATTATATTAAACTATAATGTCTCTTGTTGTAGTTCATATGTTACGAAGCCATAAATCTCAAATTTTGATTTCTAACTTTAAGCTTATTAATTGCTACAGGTTTTTAACCTCCAGTTAATTAAAAAACCCCTTATTTTATCTTTTAGTAAATCTATTTGTATACTTTTTAAGATATAAGGACTCTAGCTTGTAAACTATGGCCTATAACACTATAAGGGAATATATATAGTAATTAAAATAATGCATCAATCACTTAAGATTAGTGTCATAGCTTGAAGTGAGATCTAGAATAGTGTAGCTAACATAAATGGGGTATTAAGTATTTTATAGACTGTTGAATCTAAACTAATAAAAATTGGGTATTAAGTATTTTTATGGTACCATTAGTATATATATGAGTTGTTAAGAAAATATTTTGCATGTAACATATATTATATATTTATCGCTCATGCATCCATGTGAATTCGATCTACATGATGACACAATATGAATATTTAATATACTTAAATTTTAATTTTAATATATAAATATCAATATAATTGGATAGTGTAGAAACATATATTTACTTATAGTTGTTTAAATATTTTTTATAATAGAACACATTGGTAATTTATATTTAGATTTGAGGGATTTTTCTTAGTTTTTTAGTAATAATAGAAGTGATAATTTTGATTTAGTTTTAAATAGTGATGATAGATTAAGTATTATAAACGGGGTTGGCATAGATGGATATTTTATATTGTTTTGCCTAATGACAAAGGTAGGCAATTATTTATAAAAATTAATAGATCACGTAATGATTGACATGGAGGCACCATTGGGACCTTCGATTAGAATTGTTGGATTTATATTTTTTTCTAGCTTGATATGCATTTAGTTGAAACCTGATCTCGTTTTATAATTTCTTATTGCATCCTTTTTTTATATCATGAATCCATATTTTAGTTTTTTAAAATTAATCTAGTTGTTACGATTTGTTATATGTTAAGTTAAATATCTATTACTTATTGTGTTGTCTCTTTTATTAATGGTTAGATGTTTCTGATTAACGTGTTTCTAGCATTTAATCTTTTTTTAGCGTGTCTGGTGAAAATTAATGTAGAGGCTTTGTTACAGCCTTCAATGAGTAATAGTAAGAAACCACTATTTTTAGCTTTTATTTGTGATCGTGTTTGTGAAGGCATACTCCCTCCGCATCCAAATTAGATGACGTTTTGGACAGCGACACGGTCTCCCAAACACAACTTTGATCATTTGTTTTTATAAAAATATTTATAGAATAATGATATATGTATATTTTTATGAAAGTATTTTTTAAGACAAATATATTCATATAATTTTCACATTTGAAACCTCAACAACTTAAAAGTTATTGATGATTTATTATTCCTAATGTTTGACCCAAAGCTTATCCAAAACGTCATCTAATTAGGATGCGGAGGGAGTATGCATGTCTAGATAGTTAATGAGTGATCATGATTTTCAACTTACATTGTCTTAATAAATAATGCAATATGCATACATGCTATATAAAAGAAAGAGATAGATTGGAGAGCACCTGATTGCTCAAAGACATCGTTGTAGGCACTGAAGTTGAATGTGGCTGCTCTTGAGGCAGCATGCGTTCCATCCTACTTCATCCCATAAAGAATGCAATTCAAGTATAGTGTCATGTTTTATTCTCTTAAGTTTGACTAACTATAGATAAAAGGGTTTTCATATTTATGATATCAAAAAAATAATTTAGAGCAAAAATGTGAATACTTTTCACTTAAAACTTGATCAAATGTAAACCACTTTAACTGGTAAGTAACACATGGTTATATTCTTTGGAGGACAGAGAAAGTATTATATTGTAGAAATTATAATACTTGTTAGATGGATTTAGTTCAAATTGAATTATAGTAAAAGTTTAGCAAGATGAACATACCTTTGATCGATGAACCATGAAATAGCATGAAGAAAGCCGAACTACAAAATTCCTGCTTGCACGTGGTTGGCAAAAATTATCGTGTCGTGTCGTGTGTGTGTGTGTGTGTATATATATATATATATATATATATATATATATATATATATATATATATATATATATATATTCCTGAAAGATGTATATTCCTGTAGTCCGGCACATGTAAAATAGATATATATACTGAAAGATGTATTAAAAAATGTATCGTCAGAATTTCTTTATTTCTATAGTTGTAGTCAGGGATCAACCTGTTTTACCTTGTGTTGTTTGGGGCACTTTCTGAGTCCTAGCGGCGGTGGTGTTACCATCAGTGGCGGATGTAGGTTCTATTCACAATTTGATAAACAATCATACAGTTGCAACATAATTCCATATGATAAATCTTAAATTCAAAGATTAAATTGAAAACTTGCACACATTATAATATTATAAACAATTTAAATAGTATACTGATATAGTTCAAAATATTGACATAAAAGAGAGTAAAACTTACAACGCTAGTTGTTGGACATTTTTAGACGGTGGTTTCTGAGGGATATAAATGTTTGGATTATATATATCATGCTCATCCACTTCAACGACCCCAGACCTAGTGATCTATCGGGTCTCCCTGGTACACGAACAATAGGTAATCTAGTATGGAAGTTTTTTATAGAGAGGGCAAAAAAGAGATTACATCCTATTCCCTAACCCTTGCAAACATGCTCATGTCTGCCCTGTATGGACTACGGGCGGCTGAGGCCTCAAGGAGTCGTCGCAAACAACTACTTCCATGAGAAAAGAGGAAGCTTGATCAAGTATTCAAGTCCAAAGGCGATCTGATGGTGAGAGTTGCATCAATTCCAGTGATCCATTCATGCAAAAGACAGGAGTAAAAGGATGAAAGAGAAGATAATAATCAGATTAGTTTCCTGACCCATCATGAGGATGATGTGAAGCTGGTCATCGCTCTTTCTTGATCCCTAGCTTGCTCCTGGTCCGATCGTCCTTCTTGGTCCTGGCTCCTGGTCCTGATGATGAGCTGCGAGGCCGCCACTCCTCTCCATGGAACAAAGTCGATGGGTGGTGAAGAAGCCAGGCGCCGGCGCCAAGGCCGAATTTTGGGAGATGCAGAGGATGCCATGGCCTACGGCCCGGAAGCCAAGCAGAACAGATAGACAGCGAGTACCTTCTGGCGATCTTCTCATTCAGACTTCACGGTTGTTGCAGCTGCAGGTAGATTTTCTTGGTACATCTCGGTACTTAGAGTTTAGAGATAAGTTGGGCACAGGCGCATTTTGGATGTGGCCAACCAAGTAAACGTACCTGATGGTAAATCCATCTAAATGACGATAGAAAAATTCAAGCCTTTTCTTGTACGTGGATTATTTACTCTATATTTTATATTATATCCATATAATAGCATAGGTGGGTAATTTAAATAGTTTATTGCCAAGTGACGTGATTAATAAGATCCAACTCATCTAATATTTTTTAACTAATTATTAATGTCGATAATGTGATATTTTCAATATATATTTTGTTCTATTATAATATATATTTCTGAACTAACTATGAACGTTAATATTGTAGATATGATATTTTAATAACAACACGTTACCAAGTGACGTGAATAATAGGTAGCATAGGTGGGTAATTTAAATAGTTTATTGCCAAGTGACGTGATTAATAAGATCCAACTCATCTAATATTTTTTAACTAATTGTTAATATCAATAATATGATTTTTAATATATATTTTGTTCTATTATAATATATATTTCTTAACTAACTATGAACGTCAGTATTGTAGATATAATATTTTAATAACACGTTACCAAGTGACGTGAATAATAGGGCTCGTGCATTATTTTATACTAACTAACATTGAACGTTAGTAGTACCGATCAAGATTTTCTCCAACCGTTAAAGTTTTTTATTCTAAAAAAGTCAGATTATTCTCTATAATGGTTGTTATTTTATACTAACTAACATTGAACGTTAGTAGTACCGATCAAAATTTTCTCCAACCGTTAAAGTTTTTTATTCTAAAAAAGTCAGATTATTCTCTATAATGGTTGGGTAACGGTGGTGGATAGCTAGATCTTTGATTTGACGGTCCGATATTTCTAATTAACGTGAGAATTTCTAGCATTTATCTTTTTTTCTAGCGCATCTGGTGAGAATTAACGTGGAGGGGCCTCCAATTAGTAATAGTATAATATAATGGCTGGGTAACGGTGGTGGATAGCTAGATCTTTTATTTGACGGTCCGATGTTTCTGATTAACGTGAGAATTTCTAGCATTTATCTTTTTTTCTAGCGTATCTGGTGAGAATTAATGTGGAGCCTTCATTGGTGCCTCCAATTAGTAATAGTAAGATTGTTAATATCAATAATGTGATTTTTTTAATAAATATTTTGTTCTATTATAATATATATTTCTTAACTAACTATGAACGTTAGTATTGTAGATATAATATTTTAATAACACGTTACCAAGTGACGTGAATAATAGGGCTCGTGCATTATTTTATACTAACTAACATTGAACGTTAGTAGTACCGATCAAGATTTTCTCCAACCGTTAAAGTTTTTTATTCTAAAAAAGTCAGATTATTCTCTATAATGGCTGGGTAACGGTGGTGGATAGCTAGATCTTTGATTTGACGGTCCGATGTTTCTGATTAACATGAGAATTTCTAGTATTTATTTTTTTTTCTAGCGCATCTGGTGAGAATTAACGTGGAACCTTTATTGGGGCCTCCAATTAGTAATAGTAAGGTTAACAGCAGAGCTTCTGGAGAAAAGTAATTCTTGCAGCTAGTTACAAACGGGTTCTTTCCTCGAAAAATGGCATCATTTCTAACCATCCAAATACCCCAGCGGAAAAGGATAAACATATCAAGAGCAAATTTCTTCCTTATGTGAGTTTTCCTACATTGAAAGATTTCTACGACAGATAGGTGATCAGAGAATTGGAAGTTTACTTAGATCCCAACAGCTCTTTGCAAAGGGACAGTAGAAAATCAGGTGGATAGTTGTTTCATCAGTGTTTTGCTGACACATAACGCATTGGGGATCATCAAGGTGAATTCCTCTTCTTTTGATTAAGTCACTTGTGCTGATGTTATTTAGGCTACTGGTACCATCCTATTCCCCGATGCATCCCAATCCCATACAGTTCTGATCCAACCCAAACAAAAGGTACCCTCAACAAGCGAAAATGGCTGTTTGAGTTTGCACGATTTTGCCTCTCTCTTTCATGCTTTCTCTTCTGCAGATTCAGCCTCTTTATATGCCCCAATGAACGACGAGAAGAACACAAAGGGCTGATATCCATTGTAGTCATTTCTAAAGATGACTCGTTATCATTACTCTGTTAAATAAGAGAAAAAACCTTTTTTTATGCTGGTGTAAAATTAAATAACCTTTTACCTCTCTCCTTTTAAGTAACAGAGATAGTGCTTTCTGCAGTACCTTTTCTTTAAGAAGTACGTATAATTGTACAGAAAGTAGGTGTGAGTGTTGATTTTGTGACAGTGAATCATTATACTCATGTGAAACTGAGGAAAAACTTAACATATTTATGGAAGCTTAGCACTACAGTTCAACAACTTATGGTTTATGGATCAACAATAGTCTACATCAAATTGCTATTTAGAGCTTTGTTCGGATAAACCATCCCTCTTTTTAATGGCCACGATCTGTTGTTGTGATTTGATTTCTCAATGTGCACACACTAGTTCCCTAGGCAGGGGCGTCGCAAAGGCTGAGGTTGGGTGGTGGCACCAGGCTAGCACAATTGCACAAAGCAGCTAATCTTAACCATTTTGAGCCCATGGAGGTGATTTGATTGCTTCAAAAGTTGAAATGCTTCTATATGTATGGGAGTGTTGTGCACCACCGTGCATTTCGTTCTAGCTTTGCCCTGATTCTATTATCTCCCTGCAGAGAGATCACAAACACTGAACCAAAACAACCTACAAATCTGCAGTGCTGTTATTCAAACGTGCTGTAATAGCCTCCATTATGTTGATAATAGATAGAGGCGTAGGTAGCCACTCTAGCTAGTGTATGCATACAGACAGCTTGTACATGTCTGGGTTTTTATTCATCTAATTCACTAACTAATGAGAAGTTGAAAATGGTCACAAAAAGAGCACTGCACTTTCATGTTTCCTCTGATCTGAGAAGCTGAAACTGTGGGTATTGTTACATATACGAACAAGAAGTTCTGAATCCAATTGAGCTCATCTGATGAAAAAGAGAGAAACTCTGCTCACCCATCCTCGCATCCATAGTAATAAACATCCAACAGTGAATTGGCACTACATCTGCAAGATTAGGATTCCGTAATGTACTAGTCAATAAATAAAGGCAGAACGGGTTCATCCAGCGATATAGCATTTCTTTATTGATATTGATATTCTGCTCAACTAGGAATTTCCCCAAAACGAAATAATTAAATTATGATATATGAATATCAAGCGAAGGTGAGAAGTGAAGTGCGAGAAGTGTGTATTCACAAGCCAAGGTGAAAAGTAGAAGCAGACTAGGCATAAACAGTGCATTGCATCTCTTAAGCTGCAGAGGGACTAGCTGTATTCTTTTTTTTTCTCGAATGCGCAAAAGATTTGCGTATCATTGTATTAAGAAGAAGAGTTGTTTACAACACACTTGTAACAAGCGCCACAAAAAGTCAACCTAATACAGCCGTAGCTGGACCATCCTAGCAAGAGACCTCTAGATTCGATATTACATTAAAAGAAACGACCAATAGTGACACAACGGAGCGACCTAGGAGGTGTCCTTGCGTCTTCGTGGCTGTCTAGACCGAACTGCTGGGAAGAGCTCGTCAAGCGCTTCGGCCTCAGACGCAGTTAGATCGCCGCCAAAGAGCTTGTCGAAGGCCTCCAGCTCCGACGTAGATGGCGCTGCTGGACCCTTGAAAAGCCCATGCCCTGCATGATCAGCACCTCACCTCGCTTGGAAGCAGGTACACGAGAGAGGGGTTGAGCCGCCAATCGCCTGCTCCGCCACGGAATCACTGGCTTAACACGGGGCTGCTTTGGAGGCTCACGAATTAATGGGGAGTCCCTCTTACGCGTCACGTTGTTGATGAAGCTATCGAGGCGGCGTTTGGTGGAGTCATCGTTGTCCACCGTCAAGTGGGTATCCACCAACGAAGAATTGGGAAGTGTGGTGAGTCCACAGCCCAGTGAATGGGGCGTGAAGGTGGCGTCTGGACTAACATAGGGTCCTCGACCTCCACCAGCAGTATTCTTGAACCAGAGGCTGGGATTCTGAAGCTATCCTAGTAACGAACTAGCTCTAGGTCTAGGTGTGTTGGCTGGTTTTGCAGTGGGCTTCGCAGCAGGCCATAGTTGATCTACCGTAACTGAGATCTTTTGTTGCTGTGTTGCTGGCCTTCTAGTTGTATATACACAAGATCTCATGAGTCATGACGCAAACAGAGAAAAAAACACGGCGCCGGCCTTACAGGCCACGGATTCCTCACTAGCTGGATCCAAAAGAGATGCTCTGCGCTCTTGCTTCTCATCACACATTAGATTTCAAAGAAGAAGAGCACTGCATTTTCCATGCCCCTGTTCTCAATAGATAACTAAGATGTTGGATAAGCCTGATGCCGGATTGTGCATAGTAGCTGTTTCTTTTCAGTTTCGTCAGTAGCTATTCTTAAGCGTTTTCAGTTTCAGTAGCTAAGTTTAGCCTGTGCGCATGCAGCCGCTCGCTCCAGCTCGCCATGCGCGCTAGCTTCACGGCACGTCCCAACGGTGTGGGATGGCACTTCGTGAGCACGAACGTGCCGTGATTTTCGCAGCCACTAAGGCTTGTAAGTTTGTTTATATTCAGAAATCTAATATAGAAAACGTTGCCTCTTGGTAACACCAAAACTACTCAGTGTCCTCTGTGTTCTTGCGTGCGTTCTCTGTTCATCTCGCCGGCAATTGTTTTCTAACATTTGGTACCGGAGCCACGGTTACGCCGTCGCCATGTCGTCGCAGCCTCCGACCGACAAGTAGAAGGCCCAGGGCGACATCTCCGGCGAGAAGAAGGAAGCCAAGCCGTCGCGTTCGCCGCCTCGACGTCGGCGCGGCCGCTCCAGCCGCTCGCGCACCCGGGACGCCGGGGAGCGCATCATCGAGCGCGTCATCGAGCGACCGTCCGCGAACGTCTCCTGGCTAATGCTCACCCGGACAAATTATTCCGAATGGGCGTTGGTGATGATGGTGAACTTCCAGACTCTCAGGGTCTGGGAGGTTGTCCAGGATGGCATCAATGACGAGCACGACGACGAAGAGTACCACGACGATCGAGTTGCCATGGCCGGAATCCTGCGTTCGGTCCCCGCTGAACTATGGAGCACACTCGCCCGCAAGCCCACGGCGATGGAGGCGTGGGAGACCATCAAGAGTCTGCGGATCGGCGACGAGCATGCACGCGACGCCAGCGCGCAGCAGCTACGTCGCGAGTTCAACTCCATCTCCTTCAAGGAAGGGGAAACCGTCAGCGAGTTCGGCCTCCGCATCGACACGCTCGCCACCAACCTCCGAACGCTCGGGGACGAGATCACCGACTCCGAGGTGGTGAAGAAGCTGCTGCAGGTCGTCCCGGAGAGCCTCAACCAGGCGGCGGTCTCCATCGAGATTTTCATGAACTTGAACACGGACAAGGTGGAGGACGTAGTCGGGAGGCTGCGCGTGTTCGAGGAACGAGCCAAGCCGAAGCAAGTCATGGATGCCATGGGGCGCCTGATGATGTGCGAAGAGGACTGGGAGGCCCGCCGCAAGGGGCGTCGCGAAGGGGAGAACTCCGGCGGCGGCGACGGTCCCAGCAACCGCGGCAAGTCCAAGGGACGCGGTCGCGGGCGCGGCGGCTCGGGGTCCTCAGGGCGTGATGGCCGCACTAGCCAGAACGCGAACGCTGGGAACGCTGGTGGCGGCAAGCCACCACCCGGCGACCGCTGCAAGAACTGTGGCAACACGGGCCACTGGGCCAAGGACTGCCGCAGCAAGAAGAAGGCGGCAACCCACATCGTGGAGGCGCATGACGATGAAGAAGAACCGGCGCTCATGCTGACCATGGTGGAACTGGATGCGGGCGACGTCATTGCGCCTGCGCCAATGGCACCACCAGCGACGGGCGTCGCGCACCACGTCGAGCTGAACGAGGCCAAAGTCTTCGGCCAGTTCGAGGGTGAGGCCGATGAGGCGGCCGGGCGCTGGCTGCTTGACACGGGAGCAACTAACCATATGACAGGTGTGCGCAGCGCTTTTGCCGAGCTCAGCCCCGATGTCTCTGGGACGGTGCGTTTCGGCGACGGCTCGGTGGTGAACATTGAAGGACGAGGCACGGTGCTTCTGGCATGCAAGTCAGGCGAGCACCGCGCACTCACTAGCGTGTACTACATCCCGCGTCTCACTGCCAACATCATCAGTGTCGGGCAGTTGGACGACGCCGGGAGTAAGGTCGACATCGAGCACGGTATCCTGCGACTCTTCGACCCCGACCGCCGCCTCCTCGCTAAGATCAAGCGCTCACCAAATCGCCTCTACTACCTCGACGTCCACATCGCCCGCCCCGTGTGCCTGGCGGCGTGCGCCAGCGAGCCGGAGTGGCTCCGGCATGCCCGCTACGGGCACCTGAACTTCCAGGCGCTGCGTCGACTGAGCCGTGAGTCCGTGGTGCGCGGAATACCACCGATTGATCGGGTGAACCAGCTGTGCGATGCTTTTTTGGTTGGGAAGCAGAAGAGGGGGCCGTTCCCGCAGCAGGCCTCCTGGCGCGCCGACGAGCAGCTGGAACTCATGCACGGCGACATCTGTGGACCGATCGAGCCTGCCACGCCGGGTGGCAAGAGGTACTTCCGTCTGTTGATCGATGACATGAGTCGCTTTATGTGGCTTACCTTGATCACCAGCAAGGATGAGGCAGCCGCGGCCATCAAGAAGTTCAAGGCCCGTGCAGAGCTGGAGAGCGGGCGCAAGCTCCGAGCCCTGCGCACTGACCAGGGTGGGGAGTTCACGTCCATCGAGTTTGGCGAATTCATGGCGGAACATGGCATCCACCGGCAGCTGACAGCCCCCTACACGCCCCAGCAAAACGGGGTTGTCGAGCGCCGGAACCAAACTGTGGTTGCCACCGCTCGCAGCATGATGAAGGCAAAGGGCGTTCCCGGGAGGTTCTGGGGAGAAGTCGTGCACACCGCGGTCTACCTCTTGAATCGCTCCCCCACGAAGGCGCTGAATGGAGTGACGCCTTATGAAGCCTGGCATGGCGAGCAGCCATCTGTCCATCACCTGAGGACATTCGGTTGTATCGGCCATGTCAAAGATGTTCGGCCTCACCTCAAGAAGTTGGCTGATCATTCGACGCCGATGGTGCTGCTCGGTTACGAACAAGGGAGCAAGGCGTACCGGCTCTATGATCCTGCTGGTGACCGTGTCCATGTGTCCCGCGACGTCGTTTTTGACGAGAACGCGAGCTGGGACTGGGAGTCTGCATCGACTCCGGCTCAGGGCGCTGAGCCATTCAGCGTCGAGTACATGGTCCTGCCTGTCAGCGGTAGAACACCGGAGCCATCTGCATCACCGACGTCGCCAACTCCATCAAGCCCCACACCTGCGCTGTCTCCATCGGGCTCACCGACTCCCATCGCGGCGTCTGAACACACCCCAGGCGCTGCATCCTCTGCTGCTCCGGCTTCTCCGCAGGACGACATCGAGTTTGCGACGCCACCGTCGTTCGACGACGCTCGGGATGCGGACGTGGACGACTTCGAACCCCAACGCTACCGGCTTGTCGACAACATCCTTGGCGAAGGAGCTCGCCCTGGGTATGCACCCCGGCCACTTGACTTTGATGAAGTCCATGCTGTCAGTGCCGAGGAACCAGGCTCGTTCGAGGAGGCGGAGCATGCGCCGGATTGGCAGCGTGCCATGAAGGAGGAGATGGACGCCATCATCGGCAACGGGACTTGGAGCCTCACCGAGCTTCCTGCTGGTCACCGCGCCATTGGCCTCAAGTGGGTCTATAAGGTGAAGCGTGACCAGCGGGGCGCCATCGTCCGTCACAAGGCGCGTTTGGTGGCAAAGGGGTACGTCCAGCGCCAGGGGGTGGATTTCGAAGAAGTGTTCGCACCCGTGGCTCGCCTCGAGTCTGTCCGTCTCATGCTCGCCATCGCCGCGCACTGGAGCTGGCCGGTTCATCACATGGATGTGAAATCGGCTTTCCTCAATGGAGATCTGAAGGAGGAAGTCTACGTCGCTCAACCACCTGGCTTCGTCGACAAGCATAGCCCCGACAAGGTGCTGCGCCTTCATAAGGCGTTGTACGGGCTGCGCCAAGCTCCCCGCGCGTGGAATGTCAAGCTGGACGCCACACTGCTCTCACTCGGCTTCAGGCGCAGCGAGAATGAGCATGGGGTGTACACGCGCGGAAGGGGCCAGAAGAGGCTGATCGTTGGCATTTATGTCGATGATCTCATAATCACAGGTGGTGATGTGGATGAGCTCCAGGCGTTCAAGGATGATATGAAGGCACGGTTCCAGATGAGTGATCTTGGTGCCCTCTCGTACTATCTTGGTATTGAGGTGCACCAGGCTCGCTCAGGGATCACAATCTCTCAAGAACGCTACGCACTCAAGCTGTTGGAGCGAGCTGGATGCTGGGCTGCAACCCCATCTCGACTCCAATGGAGCCACACCTCAAGCTGCTCAAGGAGAGCACCGCTGCGCCCGTCGACGCCACAAACTACAGGAGTATCGTCGGAGGCCTCAGGTATTTGCTCCATACCCGCCCTGATCTCTCATTCAGCGTGGGCTATGTGAGCCGTTTCATGGAGGCTCCCACGGAAGAACACCAGGCTTCCGTCAAGCACATACTGCGCTACCTGGCGGGGACGGTCAGGCTGGGCATTCATTACAAGACGGGCAACAATAAGGAGCTGCCACTGTTGCATGGCTTCAGCGACAGTGACCTTGCCGGTGATGTCAATGATCGCAAGAGCGCCGGCGGGGTAATCTACTTCCTCGGAGATGGGCCAATTTCCTGGCAGTCCAGCAAACAGAAGGTGGTGGCCCTCTCGTCGTGTGAAGCGGAGTACATCGCGGCGGCGACCGCGACATGTCAAGGTTGGCTCGGCTTCTTGCAGATTTGCTCAACGTAGAGGCCAGAGCACCGACACTAAGGGTGGATAACAAGTCTGCCATCTCCTTGATCAAGAACCCTGTGCACCATGACCGGACTAAGCATATCGACGTGAAGTATCACTATGTCCGGGAGTGTGCAGGAGGAGGCCTGATCGATGTTCAGTTCATCGGAACAGCTAAGCAGCTAGGTGACATTCTGACGAAAGCACTCGGCCGCCTGAAGTACGAAGAGCTCAAGAGCAAGATTGGCCTCACCAAGCTCCTTCCCAGCAGCAGGGCTTAGGGGGTGATTTGTTGGATAAGCCTGATGCCGGATTGTGCATAGTAGCTGTTTCTTTTCAGTTTCGTCAGTAGCTATTCTTAAGCATTTTCAGTTTCAGTAGCTAAGTTTAGCCTGTGCGCATGCAGCCGCTCGCTCCAGCTCGCCATGCGCGCTAGCTTCACGGCACGTCCCAACGGTGTGGGATGGCACTTCGTGAGCACGAACGTGCCGTGATTTTCGCAGCCACTAAGGCTTGTAAGTTTGTTTATATTCAGAAATCTAGTACAGAAAACGTTGCCTCTTGGTAATACCAAAACTACTCAGTGTCCTCTGTGTTCTTGCATGCGTTCTCTGTTCATCTCGCCGGCAATTGTTTTCTAACATAAGATAAGATACGAATTTCAAAAAAAAAAACTAAGATAAAGATGAGGCTAAAACTCTGAGTACGCTCGCTGTTGCATAGGTTTCTATGCAGCAAAGTTTTGTCGCCATTTGGCTTGGGCTCTTGCTAGCATGACTCTACTATAGCAGTTTATCTAGTATAACTGAAACTGTTTAGAAAAATGTTTGGCAAAACCGACTCCAACATAAATTTTGTTGATTTCTATCAAGTTTGTGTCAATTTTCGTTATTCAAAAATCAAAACAAAGACTCACACGGCCCAGTAGTTTGGCACAACTTAAGTGAAGGAGTCGCAACGAGCTGAAGCATTCTAGATGACTTCCTCAAACTGGTTCAACTTTGATGGCTCGAACAACACGCTGATAAAACGTGGCCGTAGATGCTTTGAGAACTAACATTCAAATCCCTGTTGCTTCCCAATCCCATGTATAACTGGTAATCTATACAGTACTTTTCATCCAGCTGCCTAGCTAGATTCCTCATAGTAATATGGCAACCAGGTATGCATCTTAATTATTCTCTCACGTTCGCTGATGTGTTTTCTGTCGCAAATGCCGCGGCCGTTATATACAGACCACAAACACAACGGGTAAGGGAGACACAAATGGGTGACAAAAATCTTCAGAAAGAGTAGGTAGGTTGCATTTCTTTCTAGTCAGTTCAGAGAAAAGGAGAATAATCGCCGTTTGCTACAAGTACAGTATATTATTACGAGAGATTAGCAAATACTAGCCCATCAACCCATGCATCTGTGCACAGGCTAGTAAATAAATGAATGCGTGAGGTTATATAATATTAGCGATTTTGTTATGCAGGTGACTATTAAGCTTGATTAATTGTATTAAAACCATTTGATAAATATAGCGAGTAACCACCAAAATTATTCAATCCCATGTTGCAGCTAGCACACGTAAAAGAAACATATAACATTTACATGGACTGCGCTTTTTCAGTCGCCTAATAGAAAGGAAATTGTTGTCTTAGTATTGTTTCTTTTTTAATGTAAAAATAAATAGATAGTATGAAAGATCGGACATGTCATAACAGTGACAACAGTGTTGAGCTTTATGTGTATTTCCTTTTGTCCATTTTATAAGGCATATTCTGATGTGGCACAGTCTCCTAAATTACATTTTGATCATTCTTTTATTTATATCATATTATTATAGACTTATGATTACTAGATACTACATTTGATTACAAATATAATAACACCAAGTTTGTGTTATAATAGTTAAAAATTGTTAGCTATATTATTAGTCAAAGATTATAAAGCTTGACTCCTGAAGTAAGTGAAATGCCTTATAAATTGGACCAGAGGGTAGTGTTCAGGACCTATCATAGTTCAAAGTTAGTTTAAATTATGTAAAATTAGAGAATGATTGCCACTATGTGAGTAGCACCTATATGGAACTAGCCGAACCACCCTGTTGCATTGGGCTTCGTCACCCGCTTGTGGATTTGATAGTTCAGGCAAGTTCCCACCGTCTAGAACTTCCACGAGGTCCTAATCTTTAGGGTTGGTCAACTTCAACTGCGAAGTTCAAACCGTCATTAATGGGTTGTAGCTCGTGAGTACCATTGACCTCTAGGCTCCAGGGGAGTAGCTTGATTTGTAACCTCTAAGGAACAAGGCATACAAGGACGTGTCACAATATGTCACACTTCATGCTATGTTTTTTTGTTTGATACAAATCTCGTGTTGATATTAGCCATCATTGTTTTCTATACTACGTACTGCAGTTCTTGATGGGGATATACTAAGTACACCAAAGCACCTTTGATTTGCACATGTGAACCCTTCTACTCTTCTATCCATCACTCAAAACACCCATGTATTGCAATCAATTGAGATGTTAGGTATATATGTATGCACACTTTTGTTCTACTATGTGTTAGTTTGAAGCCAGGTTGGTCTGGAAACAATTTGAATTAGCTATATACCAAATAGAGAAGATATTTGGCAAGTTCATTAATCACTCTCTGGCAAGTTTACACCAGAAATTATGGACATCAGTGGGTGTTGTACATGTGAGATCTTATTAGGTGGTTTAATTATGTTGGATTACTTTCAGGAGAGTTTTTCCTGTGTGTAATCCATTTATTGTAGACAACATCTGAAAATGTTCAGACTTTCTTGAGGTGGAAGTTGCATATCAATCTAAAGTACGATTTCAAGTGACCCGCAGTGTTTGGGGAAAAATCACAAAACCATAATTTCAAGGTAAAAACTTATGTAACACTAGATGTGTACTCAAGCATGGAAATCGATCCAGTGTTAGATATCTGTCAAAAAATTTGTATGAGTCAGTTTATATTGAGTCTTTGAGTTATATTTAGTATATTATAGAGAGTAAAGTTTGTCTCTGATAAAAAAAAGTTAACCTAGCTTCCTTGTAAATACTTAAAATGAAAGTTTTTATTGTAACCATGATGATATAGTGATATAAGCTCACAAGAGTAGTATGTAGTGAGGCAGCGCCTTGACATTATAGTTTTGGAAAGAATTATCTACAGTCATGTTCCATTGATGTAGGTTTTGGCACAATCTCATCAATGAATATCGTGGCTTTTGTTGTGATCTTGCATATTTATCTTATTAGGGAGATCCAGTTATCACTATTCCTATTGCAAGTAAAGCATAGATGAGCCAGTCACGCATTCAACTGCACAAATCAAAGAAAACATGTGCGTAGGTCAGGTTAGTTGGCATACATATATGATCAGAAAACCGGAGCTTGGGGACTGCGGCTGCCTGATCTCCAGAGTCCTCGCACCAACAGGGAGAGACCCCACAGAAGGTAGATCAGACTGGTCACCCCGGCAGTAGGTATTTTTTCAACATTTTGATCCATGGCAGATAGCTAGAAAGAAGTATACAGTTTCTGGGACTTGACTTGCACTGCCAGATCGGCATGATCGCGGCGCCTCACGCCTGGCTGCAAGACGCTACAGGGGTGAGGCCAAGGCACTACACACATGCATTCCTAGTTGCTGTGTCACGCACGATGGAGGCCTGGGAAACATGCCTGGACCAGGCAGCAGCGCGTCGATTTGGTCGGATCGACATGCCTGGGCGGCAGTCCCCAGGTGAGGCCCCAATCCAAACACGCCCTAGCAACTATGATCCGTCTTTGTTCCATGCCTCCCAATCCTATATATGCACTAGCTAGCAAGAAAAGTGAGCTGTAATTAATTCTCCCCGTGTTCTGTTGTTTGTGGCATGCTATTTGCAATGGTGCTACGTACTCCTGCCGTCGTGAAGCTAGTTGCATTGGCATGTGTGGTGTTCAAGTTCAAGGGCTCGATCGATCGTGTGCCCGGCAAGCAGTGCCACACGAGCTTAAATAGCATTCCAGGCCGGCGTCCTCTCACCTCGCGTGAGCCGGCATCATATCATCGACCGGCCTGCCGGATCATTATTATTGGTACTACGTGACCACAGCGGACACATGCATGCATTAGTGCAAATTAACAGCGACATATATACGTACAGTACATAGTGGGAGTACTGTGCCACACGGCCGCCACACGGGCAGCGCAGGCACATGTTTGCCTTGTAATATATATGATCTTGAGTTATGATAAGTACAATTGTTTCTCTTCAATAGAGATGCTTCTTTCTGTTAGATAGTATATACAACAGATCCGGTGCAGCTTGCAATACCTACGAGCTAGCTATCGCAAAAGTAGGACCAGGTCTATCGAAGCGCGCCCACAAAAAAACAAGGCATCAAACCTAACTCAATGCATAAGTAGAGGGTTATCCCATCTTATATATTATGCTCCACCATCTGCATTAATTTTTAATGTGAGACTAAACCTAATAATCTCCTAAATCACACATGTACCCAACTCTTCATATCACACAACTTCATATGACCTTATTTAGAAGTCATTTTCTTAGGCCTCTTCGTGTGCAAATCTTCATATCAGGTACCACCCCTATGACCTACTAGAGGTGTTAACATACTCTTTCGTCACCATGTATGTTACCCCAAGTTCTTCTATATTTTCTGCCTATAGGCTCAGATATACCAATTGTTAATTTGAGTACATAGCGGATCCAGAGTATTCAACTAGAAGAATTTCAACCGGAGGTCGAGGGGCCTCGTGGACGGCACAACTGCAACAACTGTAACACCCACAAAATTGTTTGTATTTCAAATAGATGAAAATGATTTATTTAAAGAAATTGTGAGCATTGAATTTAGTTTAAGAATAATTTTTATGGAAATAAAATTAAACCTAGTTAGTAACATGTTTATGCATACATGCTGCTGCACATTTTCTTTGTATGACTGAGTTTCAAAATCAAATTCAAATGATTTCAAATTGTTTGGAAATTGGATTTTGGAAAAAGATATAAACAAAAAAAAGACAAAGGTTTGACCTTTCTCTTTCTCTCCTGAAGCCCAGCCCATCCCTCACTTCCTCTCTCTTTCTCTCGGCGGTCCAGTTAAAAAGGCCGAAGCCCATACAGCAGGCCGGCCCACACTTCCCTCTCTCCCTCTTCCTATCACTGACAACCGGGGTCCACTTGTCGGCGCCGAGCCTCTCTCTCTCTGCTCTCCTTCCCTCTCTCTGACCAGCGGGTCCCGCCTGTCGGCGCCAATCCCCACCGCTCCATCTCTCCCTCTGACTCGCTGCCGGACGGTCCCACGCGTCAGCGCTGTCGTCCCCAACCTCCCTCCGCCGAAGTCGGACGCGCGCGGACGCGCCGCGAACGACAACCGCCGCACGATCCTCACCCCGCACCTCGCCCACGATGTCGCAACGGAACCGCACGTCTCGCATGCTCCCTCTCTCGCTATAAAGCGGAACACCACGCGTCTGCTCTCCCCTTTCCCATCTGCACTCCTCGCGCCGCCGCCGCCGCTATTGTCACACAGAGACCACACCGGAGCCGCAATTCGTCTCGGTAAGCTCTGTTTCGTAACCGCGAACTCCCCGCGAATCTCCGTAGCCTAATCCCTCTTTCTGTCATCTCTTCGGTGGGCACAGAACACGCGCCGTGGATGCAGAGCTCTCGGGCCGCCGTCGCACGCCGACCGCCGTTCTACGCCGACAAGCCGCACCGAGTCATCCCCGTCCTCCAATCCAACTTGGTGAGCTTCGCCTTCACCCCGTCTCCCTCCCTGAGTCTTTAGTTCGGCGATTTATGGCTCCTGTGGCACTGGCCGCGTGTGACCCGTGCCGCTGGCCATGGCGCCGTCGTGGGCAGCACACCCCGGCCGTGCATTGCCTCGCCCAGTTACCCTATCGGCATCGCAGAGCCACACCGCACCTCCCCGACCCCTCAATTCAGAGGATTGAGGCCTCTAGAGCCTTACCCCTTGCATCCCGCACACACCGGCCATGGCGCCGCCGCGGGCAATGCACTCCGGTGACACACAGCCTCAACCGAGCACCTCACGACTATCGCACGACCACCCCGCATCTTCCCGTGTCTTCAGTTCAGGTTATCGCGCCTTGTTTCGCAGTAACCGCACGACGCAGAGCCGCCGGCCATGGCGCACCGCCGCGCCGGCTCTGTTCGCCTCCCCGCGTACGACCGAGTGCACCACGACACTCGCCTCGTCCTCCTCTTCCTTCTCATGCATTCGGTGTTCGAAGCGGATGCCGGACGGGCAATCCCGTGGAACTCCGGCGAGCTCAGGCCGCCGGAAATGGCGCGCCGCCGTGCCTTCTCTCAGCTCCGGCCGGCACTCTCCCCCTCCCTCTCTTTGATCTGCTCTGAGCCGCCCGATCTGTGATCTGTGGCCTGGATTAGATTGCCGAAGGGGTAAGTTTCCCCGGTCCACCGTGGACCCGTGGACCCTCGGGCCCGCACTGAGTCAGCGGGTGCACGCACTGTGCGGTGCACCGCGCCCAATCCCAAGCCGCCGCGTGGCAGACCTGTTGACCCCGCGTCACAGCGCTGGCGCATTTCTGAGTTTAAGTTTTCTCAGTCAAGACACGTAATTCTGCTCGGTTTATTCCAAAAATGGAAATCTGATATTTACAGAAATGCCACTGCCTTAAATTGCTTATAAAAACTTTATTTTAACTCCGATTTGGACGATTCGAGTTGCGTTAGATTCGTAATGAAATTCTCTACATGTTAAACCATCTGTTAGTCATGTTTGAAATATTTAATTTCAAGGATAATTCAAATACTAAAAATGGTCTTAGAAAACTAGTTTAATTCATATCTTTTGCGTTTTAAATCCGATTTTCGTGAAATTCGCGTTGAAATGATCGTAGTAATGCGTAGTATCTTTTTATAAACCTTTTAACTCAGTTTACTGTTGATGGTGTACTGTTCTAATATTAGTTTTGTTTGCTTTGTATGTATACAATTGGAATGCGTGTTGTTGCAAAGTCGTGATCGAGTTCAGGCAGTGAGGAGTTTGTTGGTGATCAAGAGTTCTTTGATCAAGAGTGTTTTGACCAGCAAGACTTTGAGAACCAAGGCAAGTATAGCATGGGACCTACCTTGATATCCTATTCACCATAATTATGATTTCATGTGCATGTGTTTAATTTGATACCCGTAGTTTAATTCCCTAGAATTGAAATCCTTTAGCTTGTTTCCTATGGGATATGCATATGGGTAGATGGCTAGTGCTATATGAATGAATACTTGATCCCTGCCAAAGGTTATAAAGCTTTGAACGAATTGGTGATCCTGTTATGACAATTGGAACATAACCCTTTAATGATAACTCACTGTTAGCAAAAGCTGGGACTGACAGTGCTACCGTGAGAGCTACATGGCTCTGGCTTTAACTTAGTAGTAGGCTCTTTTCTAGCTCGTTAGCGGTTACCCGAAAGGGCGCATTAGGCTCTTGCCGAGCTGGTTATAGTGCGGCCTCTGTCCGAGTTTGAGCGTAGGCTGCGGGTCTTTATGCTACTCGGAAGGGGAGCTCTATCGCCCCTTGTCAATCCTAGCGGCCCTAATCTTGTTAGACGAGATACTATGGAAGGTTTCATAGTGAACCCCGCCCACTCACGTTGGCAGTGTTATGGGAGTAATTAACCCGGGCATTCGGGGCACCACGACTCACGGGTAAAGATGCACAACCTCTGCAGAGTGTTAAAACTGATATATCCGCCGTGCTCACGGTCACGAGCGGCCCGGAAAACTGACGGTTTAATTAATTAACTTGACCAACCTTTATGTTCCTGTTGCCACCATAATGATGATGGTTATGACTCTTTAAACTTTGGCAAGGATATAAGTGGGATCATTTGGGGCTTAAGCATAACCTGATGAAACTTAATAATAAAACCTTGACCAACTAAAAGTGTTGAATGCAGTAAGTCAGTGTCAGCCCTTTTGAGCTTCATAACCCCATGTTATACTGCCGAGTACGAGTGTACTCACGCTTGTTTTCTTTTCAATTTTGGATAAAAATCCCGGATGGATAACAGAAGCAGGAGGCTATGAAGAGTTCCCCGAAGATTTCTAGGCTTGGTCAACCAGTTGACCATTCCCTGTGAGATGGAGCCTCAAGAGCTAGTTGTATCTTCTGTCAGTTTTACTTAATTCTTGTAATGGATATATGTTCGTTATGTATTAAACTCTGTGATGGTACTTTGTAATTTGTGAACTTATGTGTGGATTATTCCTGGGCACACATAACGTTATGCATCCATTTCGTCCTTGAAATTGGGTGTGACAAATTGGTATCAAAGCCTGGTTGACTGTAGGACGCAAGCCTAGGTAGCAATGGTCGTTTTAGGATCCTTTGCTTCTATATTTTACTGCTTTCTATCTTGCTCTTGTTATTTACAAAAATTTATATGCTTCTACGTCTTTATTCTATTATTTAAAATGTTGTTCTAATTAAGTTTAAACAAAATTCTGTAGATGCCGCCTGTCGCGAGGTCTCGCCGTCTGAGCACCAGCAGCTACTTGGCCCAGTTCACCTCTCAGACTTCCCAGCCAGTGGTGGACATCTCAGATGATGAGATGGTGACTGAGTCTGAGGAGGACCCAGAGGAGGAGCACGTGTTGGTGGAGGACGTCAACACGGAGGACGAACAGGAGTGGATGGACGTGAACCTTGCAGCACTAGCTCCACCCCCAGCTCCTACACCAGTTGCTTCACCGGCTCCTGTACCAGCTGCTACACCTTCGCCTCTGCCTTCACCGACTCCAGCACCACTCCTCTCACCAGCACCAGCACCTGCCCTGGCAACGCCACCAGAGGATGAGCAGCCTGGATGGTCTGAGGAGCAGTACTACAAGTACCCTTCTCCAGCGGCGTACTTCCACAACTTGCTGCTGAAAGTGTTGGAGGAGTACTACCCTGAGATGGACACTTCTGTGAAGTACCTTGTTTCTGAGTTTTCACACCCTCAGGAAGCTAGTTACTGGAAGGCACAGGTGGTAGTCTCAGTATGGAATGAGGCTCATGACAGTCAAAAGGTGGAGACTGTCCATGGTCATGTGGCCAGGAGGGCTCATGACAGGGACAACATGGAGAATGCTGCGGAGAACGCCTACATCTACTACCACGGAAGGCGTTACACAGCGATGCAGGGTGATGCATACAGGTTCCTGCCTCGCTATGACACCAGGTTTAACACTTGGTCAATCCAGAACCCTCTTGACCCTGGCTCTACCTTGGACACCACAGTCAGGCATCTCAATGAACTCCAAGGAGTGAATGAGAGATTGCAAGAGGAGTTGCATGACGAGCAGCAGTCCGTGGCTCGTTTCAAGAAGATGGTGGATGACTTGAGGGCCCAGCTGAACATGACCCCAATGTATGAGAAGAAGCCACCCAACCACATCATGACTGATGAAGCTCCATAGATGATGAAGTTTTTCCCCCTTTGTAATAAGCGTAGTAGTGCGAGTCTGATATAGATTGGTGATTGATGAACTTGATGTCTCAATGCCTGTATTTATGAACTTGTTTGATTTGGTTCTTTGTTTGGTTGTTAGTGTGAGAAATTGTGGGCCTGTCCACAAGTCTCACAAGTTGAAACATTAGGTTAATGTTTGATAATATATTAGTTGGGTTGATCCAGTCACATATATCCTGTGCTGTTTTCTGGAGCAGTCTCTGTTCTTTGCTTTATATCTCCAAATCAGTAAATGCTATGTTGATGAAACTCTCACACCAGAAAATAGACTTCTGTATCTTTCCAACGCCACTAGAACCAACCTCATATCTGTTCTGAGCTAAGAGTTTTTGCTGTTGCAAGTCAGACTTACTGCGCAGTCTGTGAACCTGAACAGATCTGGTTGTTTCGAGTTTTCGATAAATAAAATTACAGAATCTGAAAATCTTATGAGCACGAAAGTTGTATAGAACTTTCTGATCTTTCCAGTCATATAAGCAGAATTTCTGTCTGAGTTCTAGAACTTGAGATATGAACTTTTTACTGCACTGCTATTGTAAAATCATGCCCAGAAAATTTCAGTTTGACATAGACATGTTATATGCATTACAAAGTCACTAAACCCTATATCTTTGCTGAAAAACAGATGGACGGCAGGGGTGCTAGAGTTCGTGGTCGTGGACGTGGCCGTGGACGTGGAGTTCCTGTCAACCCGCCACAACCACCACCATCACCACCTGCTGTGTCAGTGGAACAACTGATGGGTATGCAGGCACAATTAATGCAAGCCATGATGCAGCGCCTGGACAACGAACCTGTTGGAATTCTACCGCCAGTCCAAGTTAGGGACAAAAGAGGAGAGTTCATGAAAGGACGACCTCCCGTCTTCACCCACGCATCCGACCCTTTGGATGCAGATGATTGGCTCCGTGCTGTGGAGAAACAACTGAACATAGCACAATGCAATGACACTGAAAAGGTGTTGTATGCCTCTGGACAGCTACAAGGAGCAGCTCAAGATTGGTGGGAATCCTTCCAGTATGGACGCCCTGATGATGTTCCTGATGTCAGTTGGCAGGAATTCAGAGAGGAATTCAGATCATACCATATTCCTGAAGGTATGATGGAGTTGAAGCAAGAGGAGTTCAGATCCCTCAAGCAAGGCTCAATGACAGTGGCAGAGTACCGTGACAAGTTTGCTCAATTATCACGTTATGCTCCACATGAAGTGGCCAGAGACTGTGACAAGTAGCGCAGATTCCTGAAGGGACTCTATGATGGTCTTCAGCTCCAGCTCATGTCAAATGAGTACCCCAACTATCAGACCTTGGTGAACCGCGCTATTGTGATTGACAATAAGCGCCGAGAAATGGAAATGAAGAAGAGGAAGCTACAAGGTCAGGCTTCGAGCAGCAACACTCGCCCTCGACCCTACCCGCAGCAGAGTTTCCAGCAGAGGAACCAAGGGCAGCCTAATCAGTGGAACAGGGGTCAGTTCCCTTAGCGCAATCAGTTCCAACAACGTCCTCAAGGTCAGCAGCAATATGGAGGCCAGCGCCCACCTCAGCAGGTCTCTAACCAAGCTCAGCGCCAGGTGAATCCAAATACTCTGGCAGTGAAGAATAACAACCCCAACAACAGTAACAACAACAAGTGTTTCCGTTGTGGGAAAGAAGGGCACATGTTGTATAACTGCCCTGAGAAGCAGAACCAGCAGGCGCCCCAGAATCAGAACAACCAGCAGAAAGGAAGGTACCAACCACCTCCAAACACTAGAAGGGTGAACCATGTATTTGCTGAAACCACTCAGGAGGCACCTGAGGTTATGATGGGTACGTTTAATGTCAACTCATTCCCCGCTACCGTACTCTTTGATTCTGGTGCTTCGCATTCTTTCATATCTGAAGCTTTTGTTAGAATGCATAGTATATCTTTGCGTGCAATGAAAAACCGTATGCAAGTAAATTCACCGGGGGTAGCATACCAGCTTCTGTTTGGAGTCCTTCCACTAGACTTACCCTAAGGGGGGTAGACTTTGAAGTGAGTCCAGTTGTGATACCTATAGCTGGAATAGATCTCATTGTGGGAATGGATTGGATGAAACAACACCGAGCTGTGATTCAGTGCCAAGAGAGATGTGTTGTTGTGACATCACCTAATGGGGATAAGATGTGTGTTGAGGTAGAAATGCAAGCAACACCAAAAGCCACTCTGAACCAGCTATCTGGAGATGCCTTTGATGAGGAACAAGTGGTAGAAGAATTCCCGGATGTGTTCCCCGAAGAGTTACCAGGTATGCCACCTGATCGTGATGTTGAGTTTCTTATTAAACTTCTGCCTGGTACTGCTCCCATAGCTAAAAGACCATATAGAATGGGGGTAAAAGAATTAGAAGAACTTAAGAAACAAATTAGTGAATTGCAAGAAAAGGGTTTCATCCGCCCTAGTTCTTCACCTTAGGGAGCACCAGTTATATTTGTGGATAAGAAAGATGGTACTAGGAGAATGTGTGTGGATTACCGTTCTCTAAATGAAGTTACCATCAAGAATAAATATCCCTTACCCAGAATAGATGACTTGTTTGACCAGTTGAAAGGTGCATGTGTGTTCTCTAAAATAGATCTCTGCTCTGGATACCACCAATTAAAAATCCGAGCGGCAGACATACCTAAGACAACCTTTACCACAAGATATGGGCTATATGAGTATACAGTCATGTCTTTTGGGTTGACTAATGCACCTGCGTACTTTATGTACATGATGAACAAGGTGTTCATGGAGTTTTTGGACAAGTTTTGGTAGTGTTCTAATATTAGTTTTGTTTGCTTTGTATGTATGCAATTGGAATGCGTGTTGTTGCAATGCCGTGATCGAGTTTAGGCAGTGAGGAGTTTGTTGGTGATCAAGAGTTCTTTGATCAAGAGTGTTTTGACCAGCAAGACTTTGAGAACCAAGGAAAGTATAGCATGGGACCTACCTTGATATCCTATTCACCATAATTATGATTTCATGTGCATGTGTTTAATTTGATACCCGTAGTTTAATTCCCTAGAATTGAAATCCTTTAGCTTGTTTCCTATGGGATATGCATATGGGTAGATGGCTAGTGCTATATGAATGAATACTTGATCCCTACCAAAGGTTATAAAGCTTTGAACGAATTGGTGATCCTGTTATGACAATTGGAACATAACCCTTTAATGATAACTCACTGTTAGCAAAAGCTGGGACTGATAGTGCTACCGTGAGAGCTACATGGCTCTGGCTTTAACTTAGTAGTAGGCTCTTTTCTAGCTCGTTAGCGGTTACCCGAAAGGGCGCATTAGGCTCTTGCCGAGCTGGTTATAGTGCGGCCTCTGTCCGAGTTTGAGCGTAGGCTGCGGGTCTTTATGCTACTCGGAAGGGGAGCTCTATTGCCCCTTGTCAATCCTAGCGGCCCTAATCTTGTTAGACGAGATACTATGAAAGGTTTCATAGTGAACCCCGCCCACTCACCTTGGCAGTGTTATGGGAGTAATTAACCCGGGCATTCGGGGCACCACGACTCACGGGTAAAGATGCACAACCTCTGCAGAGTGTTAAAACTGATATATCAGCCGTGCTGACGGTCACGAGCGGCCCGGAAAACTGAGGGTTTAATTAATTAACTTGACCAACCTTTATGTTCCTGTTGCCACCATAATGATGATGATTATGACTCTTTAAACTTTGGCAAGGATATAAGTGGGATCATTTGGGGCTTAAGCATAACCTGATGAAACTTAATAATAAAACCTTGACCAACTAAAAGTGCTGAATGCAGTAAGCCAGTGTCAGCCCTTTTAAGCTTCATAACCCCATGTTAGACTGCTGAGTACGAGTGTACTCACGCTTGTTTTCTTTTCAATTTTGGATAAAAATCCCGGATGGGTAACAGAAGCAGGAGGCTATGAAGAGTTCCCCGAAGATTTCTAGCCTTGGTCAACCAGTTGACCCTTCCCTGTGAGATGGAGCCTCAAGAGCTAGTTGTATCTTCTGTCAATTTTACTTGATTCTTGTAATGAATATATGTTCGTTATGTATTAAACTCTGTAATGATACTTTATAATTTGTGAACTTATGTGTGGATTATTTCTGGGCACACATAACGTTATGCATCCATTTCGTGGGTGTGACAACAACCCCGGCACCCCACACAGTGGCGTTGTGGGTATGCCCGACCAAGAAAAGATGCAGATGATAGAGCATCCATGCACGACCTCATGAGCCTCGACAACACTGCTCGCCTTCGGTGGCTAGCGCAGCAAGTCCACCAGATGGCAGATTCATAGAGTAACTGGCGGAGTTCCTCTAGCACTACTGTTGTATCATATGAAGCTCCAAGAGCTCTTATTTCCGACGTCTCCCAACCATATATACGTTCTTGCAAATATGCCCAGCTATAGTTCACTCTGATGCAAAGGGACTATTTATTTATTCTCTCTTCTCTCTTCTCTGCACCAATGAGACATATATATAACACGATGAGGATCCATGAAAAGAACCCCCTATACACTCGGATGGTAGGTGATATATTGATAAAGAATCATATGGTTAATTAGTAATACTTTTTTTGTGTACACCTATATATATTAATTATCTGGTAAGAGATACAAACATATCATAAATGGGGTGTGGATATATAGAGCAGATAGATATTAATTTTTTAGGAGCCAGACATTCATGGATAGTGTTTTATATAAATATTGGTCCAATCTCTGTATTATATTAATTATCCAACTTTGAGTATTCAGAATCAGATATTAGGTTTGCACGTCTTTATATTAAGATAGAGAAGATGTTTAATACAACACGCCTTAACAACGCCCTAAAGGGGTTAAAAGTTATACATGAATGCTCAGACCCTCCTTAGCGTATTGCTAGAATTGGAAGCAAAATATGGACAGTCTCAAAACAGATATATGAGTACCTAAACAGAGAAATATGATATGTGTTTTAGGCAGTAAGGCTCTGACATACCAGTAGAAATACGGGTGTGTTTGGTTGGGCTTTTGGCCCCAAAAGCCAAAAGTCCAACCAAAGGGCCTGCCTTTAGAGACAACTTTTCCGGAAGCAGCTGATTTTCCGTACTATATTTTTGAAAGCTGGTTTGACCCTGCTTTTGGCTTTTGGCTTTTGACTTTTGACTTTTGAAAATGGGTGGAGTAAAAAAATATTTCATAATTATTTTAAGAGAGATAAAGATACAAGTATATTTGACACTTAATTAACCGAACAACTTTTAGCTTTTCTATAGCTCACAGCTCACAGCAGCTTTTCCCAAAAGCCACAGCCCAACCAAACACACCATAACTCCGGACTGTTGAACACGTGCCCAAAGTTAGTGAAAGAGGTGGAGATGCTAACACTACGGGAGAACGAAGCGTTGCCAAGCGCCTGAAGCTTTGCCGAGTGCCGAAACACGGGCACTCGGCAAAGAGCTCCCTTTGACGAGCGCCACAGACAAGGCACTCGGCGACGCAAAAACACTCGGCGAACGACTCTTCGCCGAGTGCCGCGGAAGACTTAGCACTCGGGAAAGGGAGGCACTCGGCGACGCTACCCTTTGCCGAGTGCAGCACTCGACGAAGAATTACGCCCGACAAAAAAATTACCTTTCTAACGGTCGAACCAAACCGCGCCGTCAAACTAAAAAAAAATCGCCAAGTGCCAGAGAAAAGCACTCGACAACGAGCCTCCTTTGCCGAGTGCAAAATATAGCACTCGGCAACGAGCCTCCTTTGCCGAGTGCCATCCGCGGCACACGGCAAAGAATTTTTTTTTCTTTCTTTTTTCGACCCAATATTTTTTTAAGACTTCCCATAGTATTTCAAAGTACATGTTCAAATTTGGAGCAAGTTTGAATTTTTTTGCTATATATAGTTTTTTTTATTTTCTTTGTATATTTTTGAATATTTCAAATTTGAAGTGCAGGTACATGGAATAATAGAATTTCGTCGTTCAAAAAATGATAGTCGTGATAGTTGGTGTATGTTGAGGCTGTATCGAGGAGCCCACATCAAATATCGAGCATTTTGTAGAGCTAACATGGCGAGGTAATTTGCGGAAAAAGTGTTTTCAAATTATATAAAATCCAAACAAAGTTCGAAAATCACGAAACTTGTTTGAGTGTCATGTTATTGCATGCGGAGGCTATGGTAAAAAATTGAGGATGTTTCGAGCAAGTTACGACATCGGATACTTAAAACCTAGACATGTTAGTCTTCATCGCATGCAATAACATGCGGATGAAGACTTAAATGTCTAGGTTTTAGGTATCCGACGTCACAACTTACTCGAAACATTCTCAAATTTTTACCACGGCCTCCACATGCGATGACATAACGCTCAAACAAGTTTCGTGATTTTCGGACTTCGTTTGGATTTTATATAATTTAAACACACTTTTCCGTAATTACCACGTCATGTTACCTCTACAAGATGTTGAAAATTTTATTGTGGGTTCCTGGATACGGCTTCAACGTAAACTAATTATCATGAATATCATTTTTTGGATAACCGAGTTCCATTATTTTATGTACCTGCAGTTCAAATTTGAAATATTCGAAGAAATACAATGAAAATAAAAAAATGAACTAAATATAGCAAAAAAGTCAAAATTTCCCCAAATTTGAAAATATACTTTTAAATATTGTCATAAGGCTGCAAAAAAAAATTAGGCTGAAATTCAAAAAAAAATTATATTTGGCCTTTGCCGAGTGTCAGTTTACAGGGCACTCAGCAAAGAAATTATTTATTAAAATAAAAAATTCCTTTTCCGAGTGCCTCATGACATAGCACTCGGCAAAGGCCCGGTCTCCCTTTTTGGGCCGAACTGGCGGGCCCATCTTTCCCCTCACTCTCCTCTCCCACCCGGCCGCCGCGCGCCCTCCCCCACCCACCGGTGAGCCGCCGCCTGCGAGCCGCCGCCCGCGTCCGCCCCACCTCCTCCCCCGCCCCCACCCCGTCCCGCCCGACCGAGGCGGCTCCCGACCCCACCCCACCCCCCACCGGCGGCGCCCGGCGCGGCCCCCACCCCGGTGGCGCCCGTCGCGGCCCCACCCCACCACCACCGGGCCTCCAGCCCCCCCCCCCCCCCCCCCCACCGAGCAACATACAGAGGAAGTAGGAGGGAAGAGGAGGAGAAGAGAAGGAGAAGAAGAAGGGGGAAGATGAGGAGGAAGAAGAGGAGGAAGAAGAAGAAGAAGAAGAAGGGGAAAGGGGAGTTGGACGCCGAGGAGGAGAAGGGGAGGATGTGCCTCCGTTGCCACGTCCCGGCATCGGCGTCCACGTCCCCACTCTCAAGGTATACGAACCGTCATGTTCAAGTTGTCGGCCATCGCGCCGTTTATATGTTGACGGCCTTCGTGCCGGTTGTGGATGTGTGTGTCATTGTGGCCCAAATGTGGATGCCGGCCATCGTGCTGGTTGTAAATTCATATGTTCTTCATTTGATATATTGGAAAGTCATAAATAATAAGAGCTAATAATAATTGTTGTTAACCACTTGTGCAGGAACTGGATGCTTGTGGAGGAGAGGGTCCAGGCTCGCAATGTCAATGGGATCCTGGGACTTCTGTGCAGGGAACACTTCCCTGGCTTGGTGTGGGGGACATCCATGCTTCCAGACATCCCCACGTTCGACATGTACACCTTCTTCCCCGCCGTTGCTCCGTACAAAAACTTGGCGGATCAGGTGATTATGGAGTTGTGGGTAAGTCTTTCTCGCACTACTGTCCTCAATTCATTGCATTCATTGCTCATTTTTTAAATAAAATAATGGATACCTCGTGTATTTATGCAGGATTTCTTCAGATGCCAGCCAGGAGAGGAGCAAAGGGCGTATCAGGTGGCTTACGCTTCCTGTAAAAAGCGTGTCACCGACTTGTATTACGAGGCCCGCCTCCAGGCGCACGTTGACTACAACAACTCCAACCATTTCAGAAAACTCACCAAAGCAGAGGCAAGAAGCGAGAAAGAGACTCTAACAAGGGAGCAGTACATGGATGTAAGTAGAAAACATCTCCTATTGATGTATTTTGAGATTAGCTATGTCTAATTTTTATCTTCTGATGGCTTCTAGGTGATTCCAACTTGGTGCTCCACTCACCCCGATTGCTGGGCTGCTATAGTGGACCGATGGTTGGACGAGGACCGGCAGAAGGTGCACAAGGAGAAAAGCGCGCATCGAGCGATGATGCAAGGTAAACTGCACCATCAGGGTAGCGCCAGCCTCAGAGATATGTAAGTCCTCAACAATTTATCTAATCTAGCCGTCCTCAATTCTGGATGATTTGTAACCACATGTTGTCTTTCTCGCAGTCGGCGTCGCACGGTGGCCAACCAATTGGCCAACTCACGTCCTTTGCTCTTGCCCACATGGACCGAGCAACGTCCGACAAGGTGTACAACCCGGATGCGGGTCCAGAGGCATACACCAACTCTAGCATCCACACCCGCCTAACGGCTTACACGGAGGCGGCAAGGTCAGTCCAGGGGCCAGAGTACGATCCGAGGACCGAGGAGCGCCTTGATCCTGAGCTCGTGATGAAGGTAGGGCAAGGTAAGAAGCATGGGCGGTTCTGGCTTGGCGACAGCCTCCTAGACACGGGCTTTACTCCTCCTTTGAGTCGCATCCGAGCAGCGAGTACGAGCTCTAGCGTGCCCATAAGCCAAAGACCGACAGTGGTGATGACACTCCAGGCAAGTATTTGAGTTGCATTCGTCGTTCTTAGACTTGGACGTTCCTTATCTCTGCATTATTGAAATATTGGGGTCAAATGTTGTAGGCCAAGGTGTAGGAACTTGAGATGCGACATGAGGTCTCGCATCATAGGTTAGAAGCTTTGGAGACCCAAAATGCAGGTTTGCTCATGTTCATGCAACAACTGGCGATGAAACAAGGTTGGCAGATCCCACCAGCGTTGCTTGCACCACCACCACCACCACCACAGCCTACTCCGGTTAGTATGAGTGCGGATGTTTTACTTTCTATATGCATCTTAGTGTCAAACCTAGTGATGGCCATCGAGCCGGTTTCGTTGATTTATGGGCCTTCGTGCCGGATTTGTTCATGTGTCGGCCTTCGTGTCGGAAATGTGGCTGTCGACCTTCGTGTCGACGTTTTTATTGCAGGTTTGGACTCCCCGTGCAGGGGAGGTGCTGCCGAATTTTTTAATTTTTTCTTTACATTTATTATATTTTTATCTTGCAACTCACGTGCAATCTCTTCTCTTTTGTGCAGCATCAGTCCGCGACGTCGAACCACCCTGGAGAATTGCCGGCATCGCGCGCTGGGTCGTCCCAACACCAAGGTTCGCCGGCATCGCGCACCGGGGCGTCGGACGAGCCGTGAGCCGCTTGCGAAGTCGTTTTATGTATTGAACTTCTGAACTTTGGATAGTGTGGACTTTGAACTTGTGGTTTGTAATAATATTACGGATTTCGGACAAATTTGATTGTTTGTGCTATATATATGTTGCTTGTGATATATTGCTGTTGAATTGGGGTTTCTATTAATTATTATAAATATATATATGCATTGTTGTGAAAAAGCAAAAAAACAAAAAAAAATTGAATGCAGAGGCATGCTTTGCCGAGTGCCAGGAAGAGGCACTCGGCAAAGATTTTTTTTAAAAAAAGAAACAGAATTTCTTTGCCGAGTGCCTCTTCCCGGCTCTCGGCAAAAAAAAAATTTAAAAATGAAATCAATTTCTTTACTGAGTGCTTTGCTTCCAGACACTCGCAACGAATTTTTTCCAAAAAAAATTCCAATTTCTTTGCCGAGTGCTGCACTCGGCAAAGGAAAAAAAAAATACAAGACGGCGTATGCCGCCGGCGGACGGCGTTAAATCGTTGCCGAGTATCGGTCTGGCACTCGGCGAATCCTTTGCCGAGTGCCCGAGATCCGGCACTCGGCAAAGCCTCCTTTGCCGGCTTCGGATTTGGCGGCGGCCCTTTACCGAGTGCTGCACTCGACAAAGGCTTCGCTGAGTGCAATGAAGCCTTTGCCGAGTGCAAGGGGCACTTGGCGAAGCGCCTGTCTGCTGTAGTGTAATCAAGCTACTGGTACCATCCTATTCCCCGATGCTTCCCAATCCCATACAGTTCTGATCCAACCCAAACTAAAGCTACCCTCAACAAGTGAAAATGGTTGTATGAGTTTGCGCGATTTTGCCTCTCTCTCTTTCATGCCTTCTCTTCTGCAGATTCAGCCTCTTTACATCCCCAATGAATGATGAGAAGAGCACAAAAGACTGGTAATTAATCGTTGTGTAGAAAAAACAGGACTATCCATTGTAGTCATTTCTAAAGATATGGGTCGTTGTCATTACTCTGTTAAATAAGAGAAAAAACCCCTTTTTATGCTGGTGTAAAATAAAATAACCTTTAATTTACCTCTCTCCTTTTAAGTAATAGAGATAGTGCTTTCTGAAGTACCCTTTCTTTTAAGATGTATAACTGCAGAGAAAGTAGGTGTGAGTGTTGATTTTATGACAGGGAACCATTACTCACACATCAAAAGAGAAAATGATACTCATGTGAAACTGAGAGAAACCTTAACATATTTATGGAAGCTTAGCTCTACAGTTCAATAGCGTATGGTTTATGGATCAACAATGGTCTACATGAAATTGCTATTTAGAGCTTTGTTCGAATAAATCATCCCTCTTTTTAATGGCCACGATCTAATGTTGTGATTTGATTTCTCAATGTGCACACTAGTTCCCTAGGCAGGGGCGTCGCAAAGGCTGAGGTTGGGTGGTGGCACCAGGCTAGCACAAAGCATGATCTTAACCATTTTGAGCCCATGGATCAGTTAAAATTTACGTACAATATTGCTTCAAAAGTTGAAATGCTTCTATATGTATGGGAGTGTTGTGCACCACCGCGCATTTCTTTCTAGCTTTGCCCTGACTCTATTATCTCCCTGCAGTATGCAGAGATCACAAACACAACCTACAAATCTGCAGTGCTGTGTTATTCAAACGTGCTGTAATAGCTGCCATTATGTTGATAATAGATAGAGGCGTAGGTAGCCACTCTAGCTAGTGTATGCATACAGACAGCTTGTACATATCTTGGTCTTCATTCATCTAATTCACTAACTAATGAGAAGTTGAAAATTGTCATAAAAAGAGGACTGCACTTTCATGTTTCCTCTGATATGAGAAGCTGAAACTGTGGATATTGTTACATATACGAACAAGAAACTCTAAATCCAATCGAGCTCAATTGATGAAAAAGAGAAACGCTGCTCATCCGTCCTCGCATCCATAGTACTCCCGTCATCCCAAATTACAAGACATATTCCAAAAATCTTGGATTTTTTTAGATATATAAAAGCATGAAACATTCCGGCCTTCACAATCACAAGTGATTGCTTATAGCCAATTCATACAAGAATGAGACATAGCCCACTAAACCGCAAAGCGGGAGGTCAACAGAAATTTTGTTGTAATTTCTACCAAGTTTGTGTCAATTTTCATTATTCAAAACAGTAGATAATATTGAAGGAGACAGATGGAGTGTTGTTTTGTTTCTTTTTGATAAAATAAGCTTTTATTAAATTATCAAATCATTACATCATTATGATACAAAGCCTTTTTTGAGAATTTGGGTTGCCTTTCTTTATATCGGGTCAGCCAAAGCCTCGCACAATATCAAATCACGTATACAAGCTGATGTTTCATGCAGACCCTCCGACCCATTTGTATTTGTGATCTATTTAGCTAGCACATGAACAACCATATTACAATCTCTACAGATGAATCGAAGATAAAATCACTAAAAGCGCAGTCGACAGCTCCTTCTCCTTGAGCTCTGTCAGAACTGACCCAACTGGAACCGTTGGAAATCCATCACCTTCCATATCTGCCTAACAAGGCCTTGTAAATGTACTTCCGGCCTCTGCCTAACAAAAAAGCATGAAAACAGGTTGTTTGGCACAGCTCCAGTGAAGGAGTCGCAAGGAGCTGAAGCATTCTAGACGCCTTGACGAAACTAGACCATCTGTGATGGATCGAACAACACGCTGATAAAATGGGGCCGTAGATCCTTTGCGAACTAACATTCTAATAATCTCCGGTGCTTCCCAATCTCATGTACGTATAGCTGGTAATCTATACAATACCTTTAATTTCATCCAACTGCCTAGCTAGATTCCTCATGGTAATATATATGGCAACGGGGTATGCACCTTAATTATTCTCTCACCCCGTTCGCTGATGTGTTCTCTATCGCAAATGTCACGGCCTTTATATACAGACCACAAACACAAAGGGGGACAAAAATGGGTGACAAAATTCTACAGAAAGAGTAGGTGGGTTACATTTCTTTCTAGTCAGTTCAGAGGAAAGGACAATAATCGCCGTTTGCTAGCGCCCATCAATCCATGCATCTGCACGGACTATTAATCTTGATTAATTGTATTAAAACCATTTGATAAATATAGCGAGTGACCACCAAAATTATTCAATCCCATGTTTGCAGCTAGCACACGTAAAAGAAACATATAACATTTACATGGACTGCGCTTTTAGTCGCCTAATAGAAAGGAAATTGTTGTCTTTAGTATTGTTTCTTTTCTAATGAAAAAAATAAATAAATAGATAGTATGAAAGATCGGACATGCATGTCATAACTGGGTGACAATAGTGTTGAGCTTTATGTGTACATCCATTTATCCAGTTTATAAGGCATATTATGATATAGCACAGTCTTCTAAATTACATTTTAATCATTCATTTATTTATATGCTATATGATTACAGACTTATGATTACTAGACAGTACATTTGATTACAAATCTAATAACACCAAGTTCGTGTTATAATAGTTAAAAATTGTTGGCTATATTATTAGCCAAAGATTATAAAGCTTGACTTTGACGTAAGTGAAATGCCTTATAAATTAGACCAGAGGGTACGTAGTATTCAGGCCCTTTCATAGTTCAAAGTTAGTTTTTAAATTATTTAAAATTAGAGAATGATTGCCACTATGTGAGTAACGCCTATATATGGAACTAGCTGAACCACGCCAATGGAACTAGCCGAACCACCATGTTGCATTGGGCTTCGTCGCCGCTTGTGGATTTGACAGCTCAACCAAGTTCCCACCATCAAGAAATTCCATGAGGGTCCTAATCTTTAGGACTGGCCAACTTCAACGGTGAAGTTCACACCGTCATCAATGGGTTGTAGCTCGTGATTAGAGTACCATTGACCTCTAGGCTCTAGGGGCAGCTCGATTTGTAACCTCTAAGGAACAAGGCTACAAGAACGTGTGTCACAATATGTCACAGTTCATGCTATATTCTTTTGTTTGATACAAATCTCGTGTTTAGCTATCATTGTTTTCTATACTACGGCAGTTCTTGGTGGGGAAGTAATTGCTTTAGAGATCTCCAATAAATGGATGAAAACATTTATTTTGTTTGAACTAGCGTCCTGGTCAGTTTTGAGACCTTTGGTTTTCTCGTTTTATGTCCTTCAAAACGTTATAATTTTGGGTTGTGTACATCCTTGGATATAGAGGTCGGATTATGTTTAATCCATTATCTAAAAAAAAGTTCTTGGTGGGGATATACTAAGTACACCAAAGCACCTTTGATTTGCACATGTGAACCCTTCTACTCTATCCATCACTCAGAACACCCATATGTATTGCAATCAATTGAGATGTTAGGTATATATGTATGCACACTTTTGTTCTACTTTGTTAGCCTGTATCCAGGTTGGTCTCTGGAAACAATTTGAATCAGCTATATACCAAATAGAGAAGATATTTGGCAAGTTTACACCAGAAATTATGGACATCAGTGAGTGTTGTAGATTTTAGATCTTATTAGGTGGTTTAATTATGTCGGATTACTTTTAGGAGAGTTTTTCCTGTGTGTAATCCATTGTAGACAACATTTGAAAATGTTCAGACTTTCTTGAGGTGCAAGTTGTATTATCAACTAAAGTACAATTTCTAGTGACCCCCAGTGTTTGGGGGTGGGGGGGGGGGGGTCACAAAATCATAATTTCAAGGTAAAAACTTATGTACACTAGATGTGTACTCAAGCATGAAAATCGATCCAGTGTTAGATATGTGTCAAAAATTTTGCATGACTACATTTAGTATTATAGAGAGTAAAGTTCGTCTCCGATAAAAAAAAGTTGGAGTCAGACTTTTATAACCTAGCTTCCTTGTAAATACTTAAAAAGAAAGTTTTTGTTGTAACCATGATGATATAGTGATATAAGCTCACAAGAGTATGTAGTGAGGCAGCGCCTTGACATTATAGTTTTGGAAAGAATTATCTATAGTCATGTCCCATTGATGTAGGTTTTGGCAGAATCTCATCAATGAATATCGTGGCTCTGTTGCGATATATGATCTTTCATATGAAAGACATCATTTCTCCGAACCAAAATGCGTCCATCCGTGGGAGAACCATACATGACAATTTCAAGTACGTGCAACGTGCAGCAGTGTACCTGCACCACAAAAAAATTCCGAAGGCACTGCTAAAGCTAGACATCTCCAAAGCGTTCGACACGGTTGCATGGCCGTTCCTCATGAGCACCCTGCAGGCCTTCGGATTCGGAGAGCGGTGGCGTCGTTGGATAGCAGCTCTGCTGTCCACCGCCTCATCGAGGATACTCCTCAACGGCCGGCCGGGGAAGCCGATCCAGCATCGGAGAGGCGTCAGGCAAGGCGAACTGTCGCCAATGTTGTTCATTATCGTCATGGAGGTCTTCGCAAGACTGATACAGGCAGCGGCAGACGCGGGCGTACTGCAGCCGATCAGAGCCCCACCCATTAAATATCACTGCAGCTTGTATGCCGATGACGTAATTATTTTCATGCACCCAGGCACGTCAGACGCGAGAGGCATTCGGGAGATCCTGCGTATTTTTGGCGAGGCTTCCGGCTTGCTGACCAACCTCGCCAAGTGCTCCATCATGTCGATCCACACACCAAATGATAACATGGAAGAGCTCACGGAGATCATCGGGTGTCAAGCGTCCGAATTCCCAATTACATATATTGGCCTACCGCTCAGCACAAAGAAGGTCCCCAAAGTGCGGATCCAGTCCACTGTTGACACTGTGGCGAGAAGACTCCCCGCCTGCCACGGGCCGCTCATGGCCAAGAGTGGCCGCCTCATTTGGGTCAAATCCGTCCTATCAGCGGTTCCCATCTACACCATCATCGCTGACGGGCTGCCTCCAAGGGCGATAGACGAGATAAACAGCATTTGCCGGAGATTCCTTTGGACGGGCAAAGAGGGCTCCATCCGAGGAAAATGTTCGGTCGCTTGGCCAACGGTTTGCCGCCCCACCGACCTAGGGGGCTGGGCATCACCGACCTACGGCTCACAACTGTTGCGCTACAGACTCGGTGGCTGTGGTTACAGCACGCGGACACCACACGGGCTTGGGCCGGACTCCCTGTACACGTGACGAAGGAAGTGCAGGATTTCTTCCGGGCATCCACCTACACCTGCATTGGGAACGGCCGAGCAACCCTGTTCTGGTCCGAGAAGTGGATCCTCGGCCGAGCAGTACGTGACATTGCGCCTCTATTTCTGCAGTTGGTCAGCAGCGCTGACATCCGGAGAACTACTGTCGCCGTCGGCCTCGAGGACAATGCCTGGGTCGACCAGATTCAGGGCGGGGTGACCGTGGCAGCCACAACACAGTACCTCAAGCTATGGGATTTGATCACAGGAGTACAGCTTGGTGAAGGGGAAGACAAGATCATCTGGAAGTGGACGCCAGACGGAAAGTACTCCTCCAAATCAGCTTACAGAACACTACAACATGGCTCGCACCCCGTCCCAGGGTGTGAGAGAATTTGGGCGACATGGGCGCCTCTGCGGGTCCGAATATTCTTATGGATGGCCGTCAAGAGGAGACACTGGACCACAGACAGAAGGAAGCGGCATGGTCTGGAGGCGAACGACAATTGCTACCCCTGCGACCAAGAACCAGAGACCATAGACCACATCATCGCCGGCTGTTCTTTCTCAAGACAGATTTGGTGGGCCATCCTAGCGGTCCTTGGAGCAAATGCCGCTCAGGTCGTTGACCCTTCCCTGCTCTCATGGTGGGACCGATAGAGAAGTAGATGGCATGGCTACAAGAGGAAAGGAGCGGACACGCTTTTTGCTTTGGTGGCCTGGGAGATTTGGAAAGAGAGAAATGCGCACTGCTTCCGGGGCGAGTCGACCTCGGCCGGTCACTTGCTTGCTACCATCAGGCAAACCGTCGATCTTTGGATCGACGCCGGGGCCTGCAAGTTAAGTTGTCTGTTACGTGAGTAGTCGCTTAAGAGTGAAAGAGGAGGGTGTGGTGAGCGTGGATATTTGTAAACCCCCCTCCCGTTCGGCGCCAAAAGCGCATTGTAAAAAAATTTCTCCTATCTTAATACAATGATGCGCAAATCTTGCGTATTCGAGACAAAAAAAGAGAAAAAAAAATCTTATTATTATTTTATTAGGAGCCATCACTATGCCTATTGCAAGTAAAGCATAGATGAGCATGAGCCAGTCACGCATTCTACTGCACAAAATCAAAGAAACATGTGCGTAGGTCAGGTTAGTTGGCATACATATGATACATTTACTTTGTTAATTGATGAATAGCAGCAGGTAGCTTTGAGGGGACGGCCGGCGGAGGCAACAAAGAAGGGAGCCGGCGGCCGTACGTGACTACCGCTCCGACCCGGCGCCGCGGCCGCGAACGTATCCAAACCGGAGCTTGGAGACTGGGGCTGCCTGATCTTCGGAGTCCTCGCACGAACAGGAGAGACCCCACAGAAGATAGATCAGACTGGTGACCCCGGCAGGGCAGCAGTAGGTAGTTTTTCACCACTTTGATCCATGGCAGATAGCTAGAAGTATACAGTTTCTGGGGCTTGACTTGCACTGCCAGATCGGCATCGCGGCGCCTCACGCCTGGCTGCAGGACTCTGCAGGTGAGGCGAAGGCACTACATGGATATCGTGCATTCCTAGTCCCTATCAGGCACTATGTGTATGCAGGGATCACTGGCAACTATGGTCCGTCTTTGTTCCATGCCTCCCAATCCTATGCACTTGCTAGCAAGAAAAGTGAGCTGCAATTAATTATCCCCGTGTTCTGTTTGTGGCGTGCTATTTGCAATGGTGCTACGTACTCCTGCATATAGTGAAGGCCGGGTGGATGAATATAATATATATGGGGTTTGTAGCTAAGAGATTATATGTGATGCGGTGTACATATTAATGATTGGTTTGATGAATTCCAACTTCCAATCCATAAATTATCACTTTGCTCAGGATCGGTGCTGCCACAACCACTACTAAAATGGTGAAGTTCTTCTAATATTTTAAGTAGTAACAAAACATTAATACTAGTCATAGCACATGACAATTTCACTAGGAGACATTTAGTAGAGAAAATTATACTAAATTTCAACTACTAAAACACTAGTAGAACCTCACCTAACTAGGAGAAGTTTAATATTTTAGTAGTGAACTAAAGGAGCACAGTAACATACATTGGAAACCCAAAATCAATGTTTCCCATGCCTCCCAACATAACAAAAGTATAGCTAGTTTCATTCATAATAATGGATTAGGGCACCTCCAATGTTGAACACAAAGCGAACCGAGGGAAGCAAAACCGAACCATGGAACGTTGGAGCTATCGAACCATCAGTGTCAGACTAGAAATCGGATTCCAAACATGGTTCGACTCGAGCGCATAAACAAAGAGTAAAGGTGCCTTTGCATGCAGTACGGATTACCAGTCTTGCATGTAGTAAAGAGACAAGATATATTTCTTTAACCGTTGTAAACGTGTACACACTGCAGGCACCGAACCGTCAAAGTGCGAACCGAACGCTCCTGCCACGGTTCGGACGATACGCTGGAGGTGCTCTTATATGGGCATCTTCTAGTTCAATTTACAAGTTTTCCTCCTCTCTTCTAGTTCAATTTACAAGTTTTCCTCCTCTCCAACCTTCATAAAAGAGGCTCTTCCATCCATTCCCAGTTATATAGTTCACTGCCTAATATCTACAACATTAATTAAATTGGTAGGGCCTTGGATGCTCTACTGAGATAGATAGATAGATGGTCAACAGTATGCTCTAGCGACCTCTAGCTTTGGTGGATTGTCGTTGGCCAAATCTATTGGTATATACTAGTGGCTATTTTGGCCGGTTCTCATGTAGGTTCACATTTTGTGAACTGGTGATGCATTATGGAACCAGTGATGATCTGGCTACTGCTTGCTTGTTGCCCTCTCATATGGCATGCTTGTGGCGTCGTCGCTCGCCTCATTGAACGCATCATCGCAACCGTGTGTGCCCTCTTTTTCTCCTCTGGTTAGCTAGGGTGGTACGGTCTCCCCCTGCTGGGTGAATACGTACCTAGCTAACACCGGTTTATCCACTCGTGCCATGGCACTGTCATTCTATATATCCTGATGTCACGTTGGGAGGCGGATCCCCTAGCTAGAGATGTGTGGGAAATGTCAAGTGTGCAGTGTGTACGTACTACAACATCATCGTACAACTAATGTTAGTTTCCCTACACGGCTACATATCTCAGGGGGCTTTGTGTAGTGCCGTATGTATAGAGTGGCCAAGGTTTACTATCCAGATTCTCCAACAGCGGTCGGTGTCACACAGAGAGAGACTCTCCTGGCCATCACTGGGAGCCTGGAAGGCATATGTTTTGGTGGCAAATTCTTTGACTTGGTGGCAAATTCTTCCTTTCACGCTTTGTTACTAGAAACCGTCACGAAGGCGAGATGTCAATCAGATTCAAGTAGTGCTTGTCAAACAAACAAAGCTATAAGGAATGAGATACCAATTTTTTTAGAAGGGGCTGCAAGAGCTTTATTTGCCGCAAGCAAAAATATACTAGACGAGAGAAAGGAAAAAAAAACAGTGTACAAGAGAATTAAGTAGCCGAGTCCCAGCGCACCCATATACTAAGTCATGTTCGTTTAGCTTATCAGCCACCGAAACAGTGTTTTCCTCTCACAGAAAAATAGTCGAAAATGGAATCAGTCAACTTATCAGCCACCAAAACGATCAAACTAACAGGGCGTAAGGAAGCAACTACGGACAGAGATACTAGAAATACACCGGTACATGAGCCTCAACCAGAATGTGCCAACACAGGAACCAGGACAAGCAGCCACAACTAGAGAGCGTCGGGACACGACCAACACCACCAGCGATGATAAACATAGAAAACACCTAATTAATGGAAAACTGCATACTTCTTCTTTTGAAAGTTTGTAACCTGTTCTTTTGTCTTTCTTCTTTCACAACTCTTTGTAACATCATGACTCTTCCATCTTTATTTGATCAAGCGGTCTAATGCCCCTCCTATTCTTTCAAAAAATGGTTCAAAAAATGGAAAACTGCACGACTCTAGAGGACTCTCCAGGTGAGGCCATGGCAATACATGAATACCATGCATTCCTAGTTCCTGACACTAGGTGTTTAAATTACAGAGTTTTCCGACCATGCCGGGTTCACCAAAGCGCTACATTTGAAAACTGAACACCCGATACTCTGAAGCGCCACAGCCGCCTGCCAAGGCTTCGAGATCTCTAGCTCCAGCTTTGATCCATTGGTCCGCCTCTGCCGTTAGGAGCTGTAGGAGGTTGTCAATTGACAATTGCAGCAGTAGTTCCTTTGAAGCATCTCGAGTTGTGCTCCTTCCAAATCAGCCAAGATACCGGTGTGAACAGTGAATCCGTGCCTTTCGGCTGGTCTCCGGTGTAGAGGTCACCTAACGGACACCACTTGGTAAAAGTTATAGATGCGCATTGTGGCAGTTGCTTGTCGATAGCTTCTAAGATATAGAACCAGGGCTCTCTTGTGAATGGGCAGCTAGCAATGATGTGATGACCAACAACCTAATGCTACAGATCAGTGGTTTTCTGAATTTCTAGAAACATCTGATAGATTTTTATGGAGCAGTGGTTTTCTGAATTTCTAGAAACATCTGATAGATTTGCACTGATATCCAACAGAAGTCCATAGCATCTGTTTTCCATGCCTCCCAACCCTATCCATAGCCTGCTGGCTATTCTCTCGAAAGCAAGGGATTTTGTATCTCTTCTCTAGCTGTTTTTCTTTGTCTTGTGGATGTCCACAGACCACACCAATAGGTATTTATAACACTAAGGGAAAGACACGATGCAGATAAAAGAAAAAGAGAGACCTGTAACTCCAAAGGATAGGTGAGAGAATAGCTGATCTGTCAGATGACTACCAGCAGACGCTTTTTCTCACTACTCACTTGTGTTAGTTTTTTTTACTCTTCTACAGGTCGTGCTGCGCCGTGGAAGGTTTTTATTTAAGGAAGCAGTGAATTTTCTTAATCGACAACAATGATCGTAGATACAATAAAAACATTCGGTGGCTGCAGCAGGCAAACATGACGACTATAATACCATTGCAGCTTTAGCAAGGCAATGTACATCATTATTGGACTCTGATCCTGGGTACATTCATGTCGAAAACAGTACTGTCTTACTATCCAACCATGTGGTCTTATTATTATAGAACCTGATACTTGAATTTTGGTTGCTGTGGATTCCACATAACTGAGCATCATATCGTCGTGAGTTTTGGAATAATACACCATAGCCGCCTCTTGTATTTGCCACCTAGTAGCTAAGTTCATAAGTAACACTGTAAATACAGAGTATCCATCACATGAAAAAGTCGTCCGTGAAGGGGAACTCTGAACTCAAGACCTCTGCCGCTAATACTATTTTGAGTGGCATACTTGCATGCACCCGACCAGTTTAATCGAAAAGATTAGTTAAGGTGGTAGAAACGACGAGCAATTCATGTTATATGTACTACTGGTGAAAAGGTGTGGAATTTGAAAGAGAACAGTGGGTGCAAACGTCACATGGTGGATAGGAAGGGACAAGGAAGAGAAATGATTCTTTTACTATTGGGGATATATGCTCCCAATGATAAACATATATGACATTAGTAAAATATATATGCTTACTTTTATCATTAGAGATTGATCATTAAGGTGCAACTCTGAAGTTCCTACGGTAATAAATAACCAGATTGATCGAAGAACTTTATTTGTACCTCAATCAAAGAAGAAAAGAGTGGTTACAATGAACTTTGTGATGAGATACTGCTAACACCGTTGCATCTGCCTGTACCTCAAATAAGCCAGAATTGTCGCGTAAGCTGTATCTGTGGCTGCCTCTCACCGGAGCACAGCTGTGCTATAATAACAGCCGCTGCTGAAAAGAAGGTGCAGCGAAGGCAACCATATAGCTTTGCACGACAATAAAGTGCTTGACTCAGCGTGCTAAGGCCGCAAACTCTGCAGTATAGAACGATGTAGCCCTCAAGTCCCTCGATCTATCGAATGGGTAGCGGTTAGATCCACAGCGATTCCACCATCTATTTTCCGTGTGCCTCTCAAGCCTACAGATTTGCTTTTTCCCTGTATGTAAAGTATGCGTCGTAGCTAGTTCTCCCTTGGAGAGATAAGGAATGGCATGTAATTTTTGGTCTTCTCTCGTCAGCGAGCTAACATATATATAAGACTTGATGAGGGAATGGAGATTTTTTTTAAAAAAAAGTAGGCTTGCAAGGTACAATTATAAATGGTACAGATAGGGTGCAAATTGTAATAGTAGTATAGTACTAGTGTATCAAATCGTTTTGTGCATTGGACACATAGAGAACTACGGTTCTACATCTGGCAATAGAATTAAGTTATCTTGAAGCCAATTTAAGTTACGATAATTACTATGCTAATTTAGGAGGTTATAGTAACTCCAAGCCATGTGATTTACTATAATGTTACATTAAATATCCATATATATTATAATAGCACAATTATCGTAAATATGTATTCACTTTATTATAAAGTACTATATAAAATTATCGTGAACAATGCCTATAGAATAAGTCTATTTAATAAGCATGAATACGAATAATTCTATAATTTAGTCATGCATGATCCAATGTGCATGGAATTTTTGCTACATCTCAAACATATAATGATTAAATTTTTACCACAATAGGACCACAAAAGCTGCAATTATGAATTAATCACAAAAAAAAACTTAGATCTAAAGCTAGAGCAAAAACCTTGTAATAACGATACTACTAGCGCCCGGACGTCCAGACAGATGAGACGTCCGGACGCATGCACCTGCAATTCAATTTTCACGACCACGCGGGGCCAACGCCATCCAGAGGCACTGTCCAATATATGATTCCCACGACCACGTGCGTGGGGTCAGTGCCGCCCAGGCACCTAGAGCGAAGCCACCACTGACCCTGCTAAAGGGATGTGGTCTACCCGCCGCCCATGGAGACGAGAAACGCCATCAGAAATCTAATCCACACCGACCAAATGAATATTCGTAGCACTTGCCGATCTTTTTTTTGAAACATGCAGTTACAGCACTTGCAACATATAAAAGAAAATTGTTGAAACACTTAAAGCATGCTCTTGAAACACTCACAAAAAACAAACAACACTTATACGCAATATCCACATAAAACACTTGCAACATCAGTACGAAACACAAAGTTTCAATATTAAGGGAAATATACAATCACAATATTCTCCCTTTCTGCAACACACCAATCACTTACTGCAACAATCAAAATTATTTGTTGCAACATCTCAAAAATTCTCTTGCAACACGAAGAAACATCAAGGATGGAACAACAACAAAGGAATGGATTAGAACAGGCTGCTCGAGCCCATGGCCCATCGCCTTCGAGCTCGCCGGAGGAAGAAGAGAATAGGGCCCCTGAGCTCGAGGAGCGAGTGCATGAGGACGTTCTGGAGCCTTCGTCATGTTTCTTTCCTTTTTCTCACAAGTTTCTGTTATCTTGGCCCCACACGCTAGTGAACTCATGGCTGGAGAATGCCGCATCACCGCTACTCGTACGGAGCGGCAGATGTTGTCCCCTATGAGTGCACATTATTTTGAGAAAAATGTGAATTGTAGACATAAGTTTAATATGGAACAGAGGAGTAGCCTTCAAGTCCCTCGATCTATCGCATGGGGAGCGGTTAGATCCACACCGATTCCACCATCTATTTTCCGTGTGCCTCTCAAGCCTACAGATATGTTTTTCCCCTGTATGTAAAGTATGCGTAGTAGCTCCCCTGGAATGGCATGTCATTTTTGGTCTTCTCGTTCGCGAGCTAACATATATATATATATATATACTACTCCTATATTGCTAAGACTAACTTAGAGGGTCCCCTCCAATCAAATTCGAAGATTTGCTAAAAATGATGTCATCTTATAACAGGTGATGTCATCAGCCCACTAACCCTCATTTATCTCCCCACTAGCTATTTTATTTTAAAATATAAAAAAAGTCATAGCACCTAAACCAAGTATCATAATTAAAATCCAATTGCACCATGGTGTTCCTCGCAAGAAACTCTTCAAAATAAGACCTCACATGGATATATTTCGATAAGATATATTTCGATAACTCTCTCATGCGTCTCTATGGGCGAAACCCGTGTTTCTGAGCAAAAATGTGGTAAAACTGCATATCACATGGATTTTGTGAGGTCTTCCAAAACGCCTCAAGGAACCATACACAAAACTACTAGAACTCTTGGGAGGGGAGATGCCCCTCGGGTATATCATGGGAAGAGGGTTCGTTTGAGTGAAACCTCGGGGTGAAAGGCTTCAAAAACACTAAGGTTTACGAGGACCCTCTAACTAGGCTCCACCGAAAGCCGGTGACTCCCCCGGCCGCCGTAGTTGGCCCGTGGCCCGCCGTGGCTTTGGAATACCCGAAACCAGTGTTTCTGAGAAAAACATGGCAATAGTGCATATCACATGGATTTTCTCAGGCCCTTCAAAACGCCTGAATGATCCATACACAAAATTTTTAGAACTCCTGGTAGGGGAGATGCCCCTCCGGTATATTAGGAGGAGAGGGTTCGGTTGAGTGAGACCTCAGAGAAATGCTTCGAAACCACTAAGGTTTACGATGACCCTCTAACGAGGCTACACCAAAGATCGGTCACTTCCCCAGCCGCCGTGGTTGGCCCGTGGCCCGCCATGGCTCTGGAATACCCGCAGCAAGACGCGGGGTATCCACCTAGTGTGTGTGTATATATATATGGTGTATTTTCCCTACTCGCGCGTGTATTTACACTCACCCGATATTCACCGGTAACCAGAGGGCCTCGGCAGCCAGTTAGCCTAACGGATTTGCAGCTAGACCCGCTAACGAGTAGTAGTTCCGCTAATTATGTGATTTGCCAGGCGTACAGTGCATGCATTCGGTTGGAGCTACGTTACACGAGTACGGGTATCCGATACAATACGTATCGGATACGTAGATACACACTTTTTTAAAAGAAAACCCACTAAAATGGTGTATCCGAGTATTCGTATCCGTGTATCCGATGAGTATCGGATACGGATACGTCACCCCCTTGGAGTATCCGTGTAACATAGGGTTGGAGAGGCAGAGGGCAGCAACTGCTCATGCATACATGAGTGCTTCTTTGAAAATAATACGAAGTAGGTGATTATTCCGGATCTAGTATGGATTGCAAGTGATCTAGTATGGATGTATACTTATATACTCATCATAATATAATAAGAGTAGTATGAGTTCATACCTAGTAGTTCACGAGTATATTAGTTCTGTCAGCTAGCTTCTAACGTGGCAAGCTCTAAAGATTTGGCCAGTAGTATATGTATGTACATTAAATCATACCAAAAATTTATACATACCTTTTAATTTGGAATGGTGTGTCCGTATATATTTTTTAAATAGATTATTGTACATACTTCTTTTTGAAGTGAAGTATTTGTACATACTTTTTGGATAGAGTATTTATATATACTTTTTAGAATGGAGTATTTGTACATACCTTTTGGAATAGAGTATTTATACTATTTATACATTTTTTAAACGGAGTACGCATACACACACAAACCAAGATATAGTATAAGTGCATACTAAACCACACGATCGGAGTATATATGCATACATTTACGTATGGAATTATAGAAAAAAAGGAGAGTATGTATTCATACTTCTTTGAAAATAATATTTATGAGTATGAAACCATACATGTTTATAACATATATTGGAAAAGAGTATTATATTGATATATACTTCTTCATTACGGAGTATGTGTGCATACAATCTTTAGAATGCGTGCATACTTTTTAATGGAAAAAATACATAATATAGCTTTGTGCAAACGATTGAGCTGATTCACGTTCACGATATCGCCAGTTCCTCCGGTATGTCGTCGTTGTCGTCGTTGCCGATGATCATCATGTTCCTCACAGCTGCGTAGTTTCTCTCACCCGATATTCACAACAACACTCAGCGGCCTCTGATTCATCCATGGGAAAGTACGTGGTGGCTAAAAAAACATCTAAACATGACAAACAACTAACACTAACAAGGGGAAAACTCACACTAACAGAGTATGTAGACATACGCCGAATATATATATGTATACAAATTAAATATAAGTGCATACATCATACTTTTAATTACTAATATTACAATATCCAAGGAAGTATCAAGTAACTTTAATCTAAAAAAAATATCCAAAAGACACAGAGATCTAGAAAACTACAAGTAACACTTTGATCTTATCGTCTAGAATAAATAGCGCTCTCGTCATTCTGCCGACCATCTCTTTTTTTTCCCTGATGATTACTGAAAGTCCAGATTCATCATCGTTTTCATGATGGCCTCCAGGTATGGCGTATAGGCGGTATAGATGGAAACGCTATAATTGGAGAGTGGTCAGACACCCTCTTAATTATCCAAAAAGAAAACAAAGCACAAACAAATTCAACATCACCATTGGATGAGCACATCATGCCTCATGCCTGTGGAAGAAGAAAATATATGAGATCAATTTAGGTTACTTACAAGAATGTAGATCAAAAGTTTAAAAAAAAATGCAGATGTACTAATCGATGCAGTACACTCTCTGGAACGACCAGTGCTGGAACATTAACAAATCTGCAAGTAGTGCACAAGATTAGATTTTCCAAGCCATTACCGGCGGACGGGCCTCCCATGGCATCGACGATGGCGAGTTGTTGCAGCATGGAAGAAACCCACGCATGAGGCCATGGCTTGCGGGGTCGCGGGTATCCATGATCCATGGCCAGGGCTAGGTATACACGCATGGTGGACTGGTGGTCATCGACATCGATATCGTGATGGGTAGTTGCACGGAGGCGGCGGCGCGTCGTCTAGTGGTGTTTTAATATATATCTTGGAGAGGCTAATAAGATGGGTTTCAAATGCATGACTCCCATACAAGTAGGATCAGGTTTGTTAAAAGCTAAACGGGTTGGAAAGTTTCTGAACCCAATACGGAAGAGGCTCACGAACTACGTCGGCCTATGGACTGCGGTAGTTTGGCGGGAGTAGATACCCGCGAGAGTAAAAAGGAATTATATATATATATATAACATTTGATGAGGAACGGAGATTAAAAAAAAAAGGTAGTCTTGCAAGTTACAATTATAAATGGTACAGGTAGGGTGCAAATTGTAATAGTGTATCAGATCGTTTTGTGCATTGGACATATATAGAACTATTGTTGTTGTAGTTGGCTATAGAATTATGGTATACTGTAGTCGATTTAAGTTACAATAATTACTATGCTAATTTATAAGGTTATAGTAACTTTTACTATATGATTTATTATAACATTACGGTAAATACCCTCATATATTATAACAACAAAACTATATATTCATTTTATCATAAATTAGTATATAAAATTATTGTATAGAATAAGTCTATTTAATAAGCGTAAATTTGAATAAGAGTTTATAACTTAGTCATACATGATCCAATAAGCATGAAGTTTTACTACATCTCAAACATACAATAATTAGTTCATCATAAAAATTTCACCACAATAAGACCAAAAAAACTACAGTTATGAATTAATCATAGAAAAATGTACCGCCTCCGTCCTAAATTATAAGTCATTCCAAGAATCTTAGAGAGTCAAAGTTTTTCAAGTTTGACCAAATTTATATAATAAGATAATAATAATTATGATGCCAACTAAGTATTATTAAATTTTTCACTAGCTGTATTTTCATAGTCATTTTTTCTACAATATTTAGTCAAACTTGAAATGCTTTGACTCTCCAAGATTTTTTAGAATAATTTATAATTTAGAACGGATGGAGTCGATCTAGCTAGAGAAAAAACCTTGTAATAAAGCACACTATATCATATGTTTATTGTGTAGATCTACTCATGTCGAGTCCAACAAAATTGTATTTTTTATTTTATAATTTTTCTATACTTTACTATATTTTTTTAAAGATTCAACAAAAATAAATCTGTACCTAATAATAAAGAGGCAAAATTTTCGGCTCTTTTTTTAGTCCATCCATTCTTTTTAGATCTGCCTCCCTCTAACTACCGGTTAATGAAAAGTTTATTCCGTCCGGACTTATGTATATAACTCGTGCTCATATACGATATACGAGTTAGAATAGCTCTTATCTAGCACGAAACTGAGTTCAATTACAAATAGGGTTTCTTAATATAACCTTAAAAGCTAGGAGTTGTAATTGTAATCCAAATAGAGCTCCAAATCCTATATCAAACACATAAGACTTCCCAGTAGCATGAAAATGAATTCTAATCCAAATAGAAATAGGATAATTAGAATAGAAATTAAGTAATGAAAATAAATTCTAATCCAAGTAGAAATAGGATAATAAGAATAGAAATTAAGCAATCATGTGGTGCAGTACTAATAGAAAACAAAACAACTTTAAATCAAAATTAAAAGAACACCACATTAATAAATAAAGCCACAATTAATAAGACCATAAGCTAAATCATACATTTCACACCAATCTTAATCTCAAACAGTGATAAATCACGCAAGAGCGTGATAGTTCTTGACAATGACACGAATAAATGTTAAAATTCTAAGTTGATTTGACAAAGCATAGTGATAAAACATAAATTATTAGAGTCTCTTCTTCATTGTATAGTCTATAAATAAATTAGGATTTAAGACCTTTGAATTGGTAATTACAGTCAAGTTATATGGCTCTTGTCAAGAGGTTTGTTGTATTCATCGTTTTGTTGTGTTCATCGTTTTTAGGATATCGTTCTTATCGATTTCGACTGTTATCGTTTTGTTTTCTGATCAACTATATCATTTTTGAAATTACCGAAATACTCGATAATATCGTATCAATTTCGTTTTCGTGAAAAAAAATGAAAATAAAAGGGATTTTGGCCTCCTACCGATCGTTTCCGACCATTTTCATTCCTACGCAGGAGCATATTTACTGGTATATATACAAAAAAAAAACCACCTCGAGAAACAGCCAGAGTTTGATTTGAAAAGATGGGGGAAGGAGTTATGTGTGATTTTTTAAGTTTAAATAGGAAAAGTGACTTTCGCAATAGCCGAGGAAGATAAAGTAGACGTTTTTTTTCTTAGGGACCAAGAGGCCCGGTAATTCTCTAGACGGTCCAGAAGAATTCTATTGTGGAAATTCAGTTAGGCCCAAGTGAAGTGCGCTCATGACGGGCCAAAATATGGACTAAGTGTAGCCCACGTAGTGCTTTCTCAGGCCCTCCCCCAATCGTCTTTTTCCCCCCTGTAATAATTAATAAAAAAAATAGAGAACTCCATTGAGACTCCGATTGGCTCCATCTCCGCCCTCCTTGCGCTCCACGGCCATGGCGTCCACCGCCGTCAAGCTCATCGGCAAGTTCCTCCGCTCCTTCTCCCACCGCACCGTCCTGTATCGTCCCTTCTCTAATCCGGACTGACTCTCTGCCTTCACCTTGCTCTCCACCGACCTTCCTCCCCGTCTCCGGCCGCGGCGACCAACCGCACCAGACATCGCAGTCAACTTCACTGGTGACTCACGCTTCCAAATACTCTCCATTTTGCTCTTTTCTTAGTGCTTGCCTCACAACTGGTTGGCTGATTCTTGCGCCTCTACCTTTTCCCCCCGCGTGGCATGCGCCGCCGTACGGGCTGTTTGCTGCTACTGCCGTGCAGATGGCATGTTCAAGGGAATCTACCACGGCAAGAAATGCCACGCCGCCGACATCCCGGCCGTACTCGCGCGCGCGTGGGCTGCCGGCGTCGACCGCATCATTGTAAGTATGCCCCCGCCGGTGTCCCTTTTCTCGCCGCCTCCTGACTCGCTTCGGTTTCCTGGTAATTAATTTCTTCCCTTCCTGGTTTTGGTTGGGCTGCAGGTCACCGGAGGCTCCCTAAAAGAGTCCAGGGAGGCGCTGGAGATCGCCGAGACCGACGGTAAGCTCAGCTGATTCCCTGCTCGCTGTGGTTCTTTGACTGCTGCTGTGCTTGGTGGTGCTTGCAAGGTGTTCGGTGAAATGCACCTGAGAAACTGTCTTGTGTGTGCGCACGATGCAGGGAGGCTGTTCTGCACTGTGGGTGTGCACCCGACAAGATGCGGGGTAGCTGGAATTTTTTGAATGGTATTTACTATTGTTGTTTAGTGGTTATGTTGTTTCCTGATACTGTGCATTTTCGATGCTTAGGAGTTCGAGGAGAATGGAGACCCCGAGGGTCATTTTCAGGCACTGCTGGCTCTAGCGAAGGAGGGGATAGAGAAAGGCAAGGTTGTGTATGATTATATTGTTTCCCAGCAGGCAAAAAGTGGTGTGACTATTGTTTTCTTGTAACCTATTGATAAATTGCTAGGGACAGTTATTCTGTCATGTGTTAGGATTGGAGCTACTGAATGTTCTCACAGTTTATTACTTAAACACTAAATCAGTTGTAGTGGTAGTAAACAAGAACTATGATTATATAAACATGAAGTGCTGGTGTATTTGTAATTCACGCTCTTTTCTTCTTAATGCAAATGATGAACAATTCTCCTGCATATTTGGGAAACAGAAACAAGAACGAAGTATAGATCAAGAGGGTATGGTGCAAAACACACCCTTACCCCGATCTGTGCTTGTGAAGCATAGAGTGTGCAATGATTTACTTGTCAATCCGTAGGGACATGCACAGATATTTGAACTAATCTATAAGTTTTGAAATATGAAGATATGATCTTTTTTGTAGTGAGCCACTCAGTGTTTATTTGGTTATTTCAATCCCCACTCCCTACCCTCTCCCCCAGGGAAAAACACTTGCAATCTTACATGGGTTCCTATTTCTGCAGGTCGTTGCTGTTGGTGAATGTGGTTTGGATTATGACAGACTTCACTTCTGTCCGGCAGATGTGCAAAAGAAGTATATAGTCTTGTTCTCATATGCACACAAATTGGCATTTGATCTATTCATTTTCTGAGTGATTTATTTTGTATTAGGTACTTTGAGAAACAATTTGAGTTGGCTGAAGCAGTAAAATTGCCAATGTTTCTTCACATGCGTGCTGCTGGTGAAGACTTCTGTGAAATCATGACACGGAATTTGTACAGGTACCATATAATATGTATTCCATAGGTGATGTTCCTCAATGATGACCTGCTGGATACGCTCTCTGGTTTTTAATGAAACAGTTGGAAGTACACCATGGTTGTAGGAATTACCTACATTTCAATTCAATTGTTATGTTTTATAACTATTCCCTGATCTCCGTGTCTGTTTTTCTGTTTGGCAGATTTCCCGGTGGGGTTACACATTCCTTCACCGACTCAGCAGAAGATCGGGACAGGCTACTTTCTTTTGAGAAGATGTTTATTGGTAAAATCTTTTTATCTGGCAATAAAATCTGCATGTCTTGCAACATGATAACTTCAGAGTAAAGACAGTCAATTAAACACTCTTTAAGTAGTCGCAACAAGCTATTCCAAATTATGTTGTAATTCCTCTTTGTGATTCAGTTCTGTGTTGGAAATTTTCATTTGGATATTGACAACTGAAGCAACTGTAGAATTTGATATTCTGTTATTTCATTATCTCCCCGTTGGGTCAGATAGCTGTGAATCATGGTTGCAGGTGTTAATGGCTGCTCTCTGAAAACTAATGAAAATCTTGAGGTTCTACGAGGCATTCCTATTGAGAGGTTGATGATAGAAACAGATTCTCCATATTGTGACATAAGAAATACTCATGCTGGTAGCCAGTATGTAAAATCTGTCTGGCCATCCAAGAAGAAAGAAAAGTACGAGCCAGATTCAACAGTAAAAGGTCGCAATGAGCCTTGTTTAGTCAGGTAAGTTGCAACAGTTTCCCATCAATTCTTAAGTTCTCTTGCTCGGTATAGACTGGTTGCTGAGTTTTTAAATACCAATGTAGAGATTATTTGCTTCTCATTCAAGTGCTCCATTCTTTTACATGCTTTCTCTATAGAAACATGTTACTCAAATTTTTATTTGCACACATGAATTTTGCCTCCAGAAAATTTGACTCATAACTATTGATTTCAGGCATGTTCTTGAGGTAGTGGCTGGATGCAAAGGAATTTCGGACATAGAAGGCTTGAGCAGAACTCTGTACCACAACACATGCAGGTAAAATAACTTTGTACCAACCTGAGAATTTTCCACTTATCAGTAACTAGAAACGGCCCATGTTCCCCTAATGCTTATGTATATATATCATATTGCTTATTTCTAGCTCCAGCTCTGTGTTGTTCCTTTAGTCATCTTTTAATTGTTGTGAATACGTGATTAATGGATCTGCCAACCTTGCAGGCTCTTCTTTCCTCAGGATCTTGATGCATCTGCGAATGCACAGCTTGAGAGTGGTAATACCGTCCAGGATAGCTGATGGCAGAGTGATTTTTTTAAAAATGTTTCCTTTTGATTGATGTTTGGTTTCATGCTTTCATGTTACAACTTCCAATATGCCTATGAAATATTTTTGGTCTACAATACTTTTGTTCTCACTGCCAATTGTCCCATGTCCCATGAACCTGATGACATGTCAGGAGCGTTCTGACTGTACAACCTTACTTATGACCTAAAATCATTTAAACTGTTCTTTTTACTGAGTTTGCACAAAATAGAGCTACAAATTCAATTCAATTCATTACATCTTTCAAATGTCAATTGAAAATAGTTTATACCTCCCATATTGTTCCAGTTCATTTGAAAAATGGCCTAGCAAATAAAACCTGTGAGTTGACCAGACACTCTGAACAAAATATAACATTTGAAAAGGATCAGTGTACAGTAAACGGAAGGCTACACAATTTCAATTCAGATCATATTTTGCAGAATTCATTACACAAACACGGCAGTTCCTAATATCTGATACATTCTACTGTAGTACATATATAGCTCAAATGCTGAATCCTCGCTACAGCATCACTTGTGTCAAAATTTTTGCTCCTATCTGACTTGAATGGCAGAATTTAGAAGTCATCACAACACATCTTATTATTAAGTTGCAGCTGTCTGCAAGTTGCTCTTGTCCAACTCTGCTTCAGATAATTCTGAAGAACTGGCTGCTTCCATCTCTGCATCAGATACGCTTGAATCTGCTTCTTCCTGCTGTGCCTGCGCAGCACTAGGTTGGGAACCAGGTGGTGGATTCTGTTCTGCCAGACTAAGCCGAAGTGGCCTCCCTTCCAGTTCCTGCATTGCCATTCCATATAACCATGTTAATCACTGCTACAGCAAGACCAAGGTGACTCAAGTAATGTGAACTGCGAAGGTTATCTACTACTAATAAAGAAATGTAATGGGCTCTGAACAAAACATTGCCCTAGATGAAGACAGAATATACCACTCCATCTAAAGCCTCCAATGCAGCCTGTGCATCCTCTGCAGTCCTGAAGGAGACGAACCCGAACCCTCTGGAGCGGCCAGTCTCGCGCTCAAAGATGACCCTGGCGTCGATCAAGCCGGCCCGACCCTCAAACACATTCCTCAACGTGTCGGCACGCACTCCCCACCCCAGGTTGCCAGCATAGATCTTGTATGTGCCATCGTCACGCCTGCGGCCATCCATGGTGACCGTTCTCCTCTCCCCGCCTCGTGGCACCTCCGGGTAGTTCACCCTAGCCGTCCTCCCTCCCAGAAGCTGCATTTGTTTGAAGACAAATGTGCCAAGATCATGTCAGAACACACACTTGCACTTGCACATTGATGGGCAAGAGCAAGACTGCAGTTATGTGAAGTGACAAAGGACTGATCCAAGTGGCCGGTGTGGTACTTACAGCGCCGTCGAACATCTGGATGGCCTTGGCAGCCTCCTCGGCCGTGGCCATGGTGACGAAGGCGAAGCCCCTGCTCCTGTTGGTCACCTTGTCATAGATTATCTGCACGAAATGGAACCGTCAGCCATGAATGACGAACAGATACTGTTCAGGAATTGTTCCAGGAGGCAGAACAAGAAGGCATTTTGGTTGGGAACTTGGGATTAATACGGGGGTACCTGCGCGTCGTCGACCCTGCCGGCCTCAGCGAACACCTGGGCGAGTTCCTCGGAGGTATAGGTATAGGGCAGGTTGCCGACGAATAGCCGGCCGGGGTCATCGCCGCGCGTCGGGCGGCTTCGTGGCGGCGAGTAGGCGGTGCGCGGGGCCTCAGCTTCCTCCTCCGGCTCGGAGCCCTCTTCGTCGTCGAAGTACTCGTCGCCTGCGGAATCCTCTCCGTCGGAAGAGAAGTCCTTGCTGGCTGCGGCGGCGAATGGCGGGAGTAGGACGGGGCGCCCACGCCAGGGCGCGAGGAGGCGGAGGCCGACGCGGTGGCGCTGCAGGCTCTGGAACCGGGCGCTTGGAGGCGGCACGGAGACGGGGACGCCACCAGTTGCTGCGTGCTGGAGCAGCGTGCGGAAGCTGGCTGTGACGGCGGCAGCAGTGGCCATGGCCGGAGAAGGGAGAAGGGAGAATGGCCGGAAGAGCGCGGAGGGAGCGCAAGAACAGTGGCGGTGGCAGTGCAGCCTCTGCGCCGCCGATAATTATCAAGTTTCATCATCCACTATCTGTATCTGATGGGCTGCTGGGCTGAGAGGCCCATGAGTTTGTGGGCCCGAAACGCGAATCGATGTCTCTCGTACGGGGGCGGGACGAGTTCATCAATACAAGATATATATATATATATATATATATAGTACTCCGTAGTATAAAAACAAGCAACCGTGTACTCATACGCCGCAAGTAAAGCTGGCTCGTTAGTAACGAGCTAGCTCGACTCGGCTTGTTATCCTAACAAGCCAGAAAGCTAGTTCGATCCGGCTCGTTAAAAGCTCGAGTTGGTTCGTTAAGCTCGCGAGCCAGGTATAAAAAAATCACAAAATGTAATATTTGTATTTATCTAAAACTTAATAATAGTAATAATACAAAAATAAAATATCTAACCGTCTTAAATTGAATAAAAAAATAATATGTATTAACATATATGTTGTAGTATACTAATATACAAAAATTAATATAAGTTATGTTACTTTTTTCCTTAAAATTGTGGCTCGTTTGGCTCGCAAGCTGGCTCGAGTTGGCTCGTTATAACTAACGAGCTAAAATCTTGGCTCGGCTCGAATCGAGCCGAGCCAGCCACAAGTCGAGCGAGTTAACGAGCTTCGAGTTTTTCGTCCAGCCTTAGCCGCAAGACAAGAAGCACAAGCATTACGCGTCTACGCCGCCGAAAAAAAAAAGCGATCGCAGCAGGCAGCGGCAATGGCGTCAGGGGGCTGCGAGGACGCCTACGCGGCGCTCGTGGAGTGCGTGGTGGCGGCAGTGAAGGACGGCTCTGGTACGACGACGACGACGCGGCCGCTCCCCTGCCTCGACGCCGCGGACAGCGTCAGGAAGTGCATGGAGGAGAACGCCGGCAAGTACCCGCACACGCTCGACCTCATCGCTTCCGGCGCCGGCGAGGGAGAGGCAGATGCTAATCGCCGCTTGGTTGGTGACTTACTTGTACTTGATCTGTCATCTGTGTGTCCTTTTCCTTATTTATTTGTTATTTTTTCTACCCGTGATTTTGCAGGTGTCGAAGCTTATGGAGATGCAGGAGGCGCATCTGCAGGTGCAGAAGTTAGCGGCCGAGATGGAACTTGTGAGACGTCTCTCTCATCCCTTCACTGTTGACCTTCATTTCAATTTGCTGTTCGTTCATGACGCTTTAGTTTGGATCGTGGAATTATCACTTATCAATTGCTCCAACCTACTTAACACCAGCAAAGTCTCTTACTCTTAGTCACAAGTTCGTCTTGGTACGGTTAAGCAGTAAGGATCGGAGCTAGGCTCTCTTTGACAAAGTTTTTTCTGATATATCCAAAACCAATGATCGGTATCTATAAGCTGAAGCCATAAAAAAACGTTTTTGTTTTCTGCCTTCTCAATTTCTAAAGAAGTCTAAGTACAGGGCCTCTGAGAAATTGGCTATTATAAGACTTCAAACGTTGGTTTTTTTCGGTAATAGGATTCTTAACGTTTGATTCTCTCTAATAGGACTCTAAATAATTACAACAAACTCTAATGACATTTTAGACCATTTTAATCTCTTTTAACATCTAAATACATGTTGGCTGTTGGCTGTTGCCTGCTACTTCCCATGGCCGAGAACTGTTGGCCGCTTGCTTCCCACGGCCGAGAATGCATGCCGGCTCACGGAGCACTTCCTCGACGGCAACATCAGTGATGCACACTGGCCAATTTCTCCTTCACGGCCCGGGAAGCAGCAGCAGCTCCCGTGCTCCACACCTGATGCGCGCATCTCCCAATGCTGGCGCTCGCGTCCGCCGCCACGGCCCTCCTCCTCCTCACTAACCACGGCCCCGCGCCAGCCAACGCGCTACACTTCGACTAAGCCTCGCTAACGCTGGGCAGCCTGGTACTACTAGACGACGCGCACATCAAGAACGGCACCATCCTCCTCTCCCGGGACCTCCCCGTCCCGACCTCAGGCTCCGGCAAGGCGCTCTACGCCACCGCAGTGCCACTCCGGGCTAGATTCTCGACGCAGTTCGCCTTCACCGTCGCTACGCTCAACCCGTCCTCCGTCGGTGGCGGCGTGCTGGCGTTCGTTCTAGCCACCGACGGGGCCACGCTCGGTGACGCTAGCGCCTACATCGGCGTCTCACTCGCCACCCACGCCACCACAGTCGAGTTCGACCCGCTCATGGATGTCTAGTTTGGTGACCCAAATGGGAACCACGTCGGCCTGGATCTCGGCTTCATGGTCTCTGCCGCAACGGCTGACCTCGGTGCCGAAGAGGACGACGCCGACGGCGGCGCTGAGCTTGCTAGCGGGAGGACTGTCAACGCCTGGATCGACTACCGCCCCTCCGGGAAAGGCGACGGCGGCGGTGTGTTGAAGGTCTTCGTGTCCTACGTGTCCAAGCGTCCGCCCACGCCCGTCCTGTCCGCGCTGCTCGACCTCGGGGAGCTCGTCAAGGATGCCGCGTTCGTCAGATTCTCCACGAGGAACAAATACATGTATTTAGATGTTATAAAAGAGATTAAAATGGTCTAAAATGTCATTAGAGATTATTGTAATTATTTGAAGTTCTATTATAGAGAATCAAACGTTAGAAGTACTATTATAGAGAAAGGTAACGTTTGGAGTCCTATAATAACCAATTTCTCCTCCTGATTCTTGCATAAATGTTTTAGATTTAGATTTTCTCAAGAAACGTTTCATACGATGAATTGAAATCATTTTATAAAACCATTTGTCTAATAAACCTCATTTCAATTGAGAAAAAAATCATCTAAATAAACGTTGTTTTATTTATTTTTTCTGTAGCTAACCAACTGCTTGCTTCACATTTCCATAGCGGACTAGGGAGTGCAAGGCCTGCAAGGATGCCTCGGTGGCACGCGAGGAGTGCGTGGCGGCCGGCGGCATCACGACGAAGACGATGCCAGCCCCGTGCGTGGAGGCCGTAGCCGGCCTCAAGAAGTGCATGGAGGAAGTACTCAACATCGACGACATGCTTTGGTACTTTACAAAAAAGTTAGAATAAGATCTATAATTTAGAGTGAAGGAAGTACTATTTAGTGATCAAATTAGTAAGTTGATTAAACAAAAAAAAATCTCAATGAGGTGACACGTTTGTGAAAAAAGTTGATTAATTAAACAAATGCTCTGAATGTGGAAACATTAGCTCTATTTAAAGTGTTGCTGTGATGTTTGTAACACCATTTTTGTTTTTACGTCAAACAATGATTCTTCTAAGCAAAAAAAATAATACTGTGAACGTGTTCATGGCTGTCAGACTGGTCAGACATGATTGTTAAATGACGGTTTTGTTGCGGACCCTAATCCGGTTCTCTTCCTTTCTGTAGCAGATGAGACGTGAATAAGTTGTAGATGATTTCTGGTCTCCCTTCCAATAGCATAATAGATGAATACATGAGAGTAAATATTGTGGAACTTGTATTATCTTTTTTTCGTTATAAATGGGTACAATTTCTTTTATATAGTCTTAACCCTTCATGGATATATTTGGTATGAGTCCACAATTATCTTAGGGTTATTGTTTTCCAACAATGATGAGTAGGTGGAGCTACAATATACCATCATCTGTATTTAAGAATTCCAATGAGAAATTACTGTCTACAGTGCTAATAGTTCCTAATGACTATCTATTTTCAAAGAATACCCTGAAGGCCTAGATTCACCACTGCATGATAAAACCCAACGTATCCGGGCAGACCAGACTGAAGCTCCCTTTTTCGACCTGAAATAAGCAAAAGCCTAGGAAGCAGCCTAATGCAAAACAAAAAAAAAGGATTCAACATCTAGGCTAAGGTTTGTCAAAGTATTAGGCTCCAACCAATGTATTTTTCAACATTTCGTTTCAAAGAAAAGTATTTTTCATCAACATGTTAAAAGTTGGGTGCATTAACTAAATTGCTCTCGATCTAATTTCGCTCAGCTCCTATAGTAGACGGTTCTAAAGCTTAGGAGAATACTCCTGTCAAACAAAAGAAGCTTAGGGACAATACGAATTACCTAGATGCCACGTTGGCTTCTCTATGGGAATACTCCTCGTGCGGCCATCGTTTGACAGGATGGTTCTAAGCTTTAGAACCATCGTTGCGGCCGTTCGTATTGTCCCTAAGCTTTTCAACGACGGCCGTTTGACAAAATGTTAGATCTCTTATATTCAGTGTAGATATAGATTTACGTATTTGATTTGATGTGGGTTAGCGGGTGGCAGTTTTTTTTATATATTACTTTTTTAAAAAAGAAACTATTGTGCTTTGTCCTCAAATCCAACGGATTATTATGCGCTGCCTCCATAGTCCTGTCTATGATTTTTATGGGCCTCAATCCCTCGAGCCAGACTCGTTCACGAAAACACGGCCCACGAGGGATCAACCCTTGTTGCTGTTGGAGTGGAGAGACCAAGACCAACACCAACTCGACGTGCTCCTCGGGCGGCGGCGGGACTCCTTCCTCCCCAAGAAGTACCGCCGCCACCACGCCGCAGCTCCCCCAATCCCATACTGCCCTCCCAGCAACCTAACCTCGCGCACAGATCGAACAGAAGGCAATGGCGTCCCCCGAGCCCGCCGCGGAACCCAGCCTCGCCCTCGCGCAAGAGAGCTCCACTACCACACCCGCCGCGGCGCCCTCCGCGGCCGAGCAAGAAGCGCCGCCGCAACCGCAAGAGCCTGTCCCCGAAGCGGGGGCGGAGAACGCGGGGGGTGGTGCCGAGGAGGAGGAGGAGGAGGAGGAAGGGGAGTGCGGGTTCTGCCTCTACATGAAGGCTGGCGGCTGCAAGGACACCTTCGAGGCGTGGGAGGAGTGCGTGGAGGCGGCGCAGAAGGACGGCGACGACATGGTCGAGCGCTGCCACGAGGTCACCGCTAACCTCAAGAAGTGCATGGACGCGCACGCCGACTACTACGTGCCCTTGCTCATGGCCGAGCAGGCCGTCAACGAGCGTGCCGAGGCTGAGGCCGCCGCCGCTGACGCCGCGAAGGACAAGGGAGGGGAGCCAGCGATCGATTTGGAGATTAAGGAAGAAGGCGTGCTCCAGCCGGCTGCTGCTTCCTCCCTGCCCACCGCCGGCTTGGGGAACGATGCGGAGATTAATGAAGAAACCGTGCCCCAGCCGGCTGCTTCCTCCCCGCCTCCCGCCGGCGAGGCAAAGGAAGGAGCAGCAGATGCTGAGAAGGTTTGAGTATAACTACTGTAACAATTATTGGGTTGGTTATTAGGTTCATACTAGTTCCTGAGGTTAATTTTAATTCCCTTTGTGGGGAAATAAGGCTGTTCTGTGCAGAATTGTTGGACGTGGCACGCGATTTATACTGAAGAAATTTTGATACTGTTACTTGATTTTGGTGATGCTACCTGATGGTGTATGCTACTCTTTTCACTGAAACTACAAGGGTTACTGTATTACATCTTGCATTGAAATTTCATAACTCTCCTTTTTTGTTTACAAAAAAAGAAAAAATCTTATTGATGGCTGGTGCATTACACAAATTCTACTAGTAATTGCAATGTGCAAGAGTGATGTGTTGGCGTTGTTCTCCTGAATAAGCCTGAGAAGTTTAAAATTGGCGATTTTGATGCTCTTGCGATTTCAAAGAGTGGTACTTTTGAAGCAATGCTGGGTAGGTCAGGAGACATTGGCATTTAGTAACTGGTGTTCTAAGCCGGACATGACCTCCTTTGTTAACTTTGAGATTTTACCTTCGAACTGTAATATGCAGTTGTGACAGGATTGCTAAGTAAGTCTATTAAGCAAATACTTTGTCTGTAGAAGTATGTTTAAATGCTGGCGACCACTATTCTGTATTCCTCTAATTGCTTTATTCAGACATGTGGCTTTAGATGGACTGGGACTAGTCCATACTAGTAGCTTGTTTTGGGCCTATTGTACAGAAACAACCTGTTGTACAATATCCTTAAGACTGCAACCTGCAATGAAAAATGGAAAATACCATATTTTGTGGTGGTTGTGTTTGATTGGATAAGCTAATTTACAGTTTCATCGGAGATCGTGATTTATGTTACGCTTAGTTGGATCTCCCAGTTGAGATGTTTCTTCACAAACACAGCTTTACCAATTATATTCATGTTTTGGTGTTGGTCAAACCAGTGAGTTTTTAAGCAAAGTTCAAGTAATATATTTGTTGTAAAAATACTCTTATTACTTCAATTCTGAGGTCCAAACATATTATTCCGCAGTTTTGTTTCAGTTCACTGAAAACATTATGGCAGACCAACAGAATTTTACAGTTTAGGATTCAGGGTTATATATGTTCTGCTTGTTTCTATCTATGTTTTCCCTTCTGCGAATAATATGACTATCATGGGTATTCATCTTAATACCTTGTTTCCCTTCACTACAATTTCTCTTTGAAAATTGGTGGATCAAGTTTAGTTATGTGATTTTGAATTGATTCTGCTACATGTTGGTGATGTATGCTACTCTTTCTTATTGAAACTATAGGGATTATGCTTCACTTCTTGCATTGACATTACATATCCTCATTTGTTGTTCGCAAAATCACACAGATTTTACTATTTATTGCAATGTCTAAGATTGATGTGTTGACATTATTTACCAGAAGTTAAACCTAACAAAAATTTAAATCAGAGATTATGATGCTCTTGCAACGTCAAAGTGTGGTGTTTTAGAGATACAGTGTTGGACAAGTCTAGAAAGATTTCACTTTTGTTATGGTGTTTTACAAAGGACATGGACTCCTGTTGATTTTGACATTTTAACCTTCCACCAGTAATTTGCAGTATTGACATGCTCTTGCAACGTCGAAGTGTGGTGTTTAGAGATACAGTGCTGGATAAGTTCGGGAAGATTTCACATTTGTTATGGTGTTTTACAACGGACATGAACTCCTGTGTTGATTCTGACATTTTAACCTTCGACCAGTAATTTGCACTAGTGACAGGAGGACTGTGAAGCCTATTGGTTGCAGCTGATCATTCTTCTGTATTCTTTTTTAATTGCTTTTGTTTCAGAACTCCTGTGTTGATTCTGACATTTTAACCTTCGACCAGTAATTTGCACTAGTGACAGGAGGACTGTGAAGCCTATTGGTTGCAGCTGATCATTCTTCTGTATTCTTTTTTAATTGCTTTTGTTTCAGACTTTCAGCTGTGTCGTTTGGGATAATGACCTTGGCGGCTTGGCCTCATCAAACCATTAGCTTGTTTTGGGCTTATTTTATGGAAACAACCTGTTGTAGAATGTCGTAAGACTTATATATTTTTGGTTGTGGTATTATAGTTGTCATGGGCAGCCAACAGGTCGCCGGCCCAATAGGTCTAAGAGTCAATAGCTTAGCCGCCAAGTTAGATCAAGGGTGCTTAGCCACGGGTTGATCCCCTCTCTATATAAAGAGAGGCACGCCTTTGAAGGCAAGCAATGCATAATGAAGAAACAATTCTAGTCTCTCTCAATCTCTCAAGCTCTTGGCAAAGCATAAGGCCTAGTTATCTCAAAATACCATTACCGGTATCCAGATCTTAGCAATCCTCTCCGTCGCGCTCCTCTTCCCACGTCCAGCAGCAGCCATGGATGAACCTGTTGATCTCAAGACCCTGACCAAAGCCCTCAAGTCGCTGCAGGAGTCCGTCGCGGCCAACGCCAAGGCCATCGCCAGCCTCACCGCCGACCATACGTCGTCCTCCAGCAACCAGCCCGGTGTCGGCGAGCACCATCAAGATCGACCGCCGAGGTTCCAGAAGCTGGACTTCCCTCGGTACGACGGCAAGACCGATCCTCTCATCTTTGTCAACCAATGCAAGTCTTACTGCAACCAGGAGCGCATCATGGAGGAAGAAAAGGTGTTGATGGCTTCCCATAATTTGGAAGATGGCGCCCAGATGTGGTTCCTCCAAGTCCAGCGGGATGAGGGCACCTTGGCGTGGTGCCGCTTCATCAAGCTCCTGCACCTACGCTTCGGATCGCCCCCACGCGCCAACCTGCTCCATCATGTGTCCCCTGCTGCCAACAACACTTCACGCATCTTTGTTGATGTGTTCACACAGATGGACCGCATAAAGGTGTTGCTCAAGGAGGAACGTGAACACCTGGCGGCAGTACGCCTACAGGCAGCAGCAGTGGACTCATGGCACGTCGGCGGATGCAGGCCCTTCGCGGGCAGAAGTGTTTGTCTGTTATCTCAAGGGTCATCATGTGCCCATCAACGGAGGAGCAGCAAGTGGTGCGCCTGCAGGCCGTAGTGCGAGGTTTCCTTGCCCGACGGATGGTGCGGAAGATCCGCATGTTGCTCGGTTCGTCGATGCTCCAAATCACAGCCTGCCCGTTCAACCACCCGGTCTCGTTTGTACTTGAGGCACCTCCCGCAGAAGTAGAGATCTGGGTATGCAGCCACCCTGCACAACCAAGGATGGTCATTTTTTCACCTACCTTGGTGCTGGATAAATCCAACATAAGAGTCTGCCGGTACATCTTCCACCCTTCTCGTCTCTTTCTATGGGATTCAGGAGGACTAGTTATAGTTCAAATTTATTTAATATTTTAGTCCCAAATTTATTTTAATTTTTTTTCTTAAATAAAAAAGGTAAGCCGAGATGTAAAAGACTTAACCTCTCCAGATTGAGGGCGAGCTGGGTCTCCGAGGGTGGGGTCGGCCCAATAGGCCCAAGAGTCAATAGTTTAACCGCCAAGGTAGGTCAAGAGTGCTTAGCCACCAAGTTAGGTTTAGAGTTGATCCTCTCTCTATATAAAGAGAGGCACGCCCCTCATTTGAGGGCAAGCAATGCATAATAAAGAAACAATTCTAGTCTCCATCAATCTCTCAAGCTCTTGGCAAAGCATAAGGCCTAGTTATCTCAAAATACCATTACTGCCCTACACCTCGTTCCTCGCGTCCTAACCACTGAGTTATCATACATAACATACCTTGTTCCGCACGCCCTAACCACTGAGCTATCATATATAACAATAGTGGTGCTTGTGTACAATAATGGTGCTTGTGTTTGATTGGATAAATTAGTTTACAATTTCAATGTGAGATTGTGATTTATGTTATGCTTATGAACGTCCACCTTGATAGAGTTTTCTTAAGTTTGATCACATAATCATGTCCCAGTTGAGATGGTTTCTTCGCAAACACACCTTCGCTAGCCAGGATGTTATTGTTTTAAATACTGTCATATTTCAGTATTTGTTGAACTCGAGAGCTTTTAAGCAAAGTTGCAGCAATATACCTATTGAAACAAAACTTTACTTAAGCTCCAAGGTTGAAAAGTACTATTTTCACGATATTGTTTTAGTTCATTGAAAATATTATGACAGTCACAGTCCAACACGATTTTTACGGTTTAGACAACGACCAAAGGAGGCATGCGGCATGTCATGTGTGACTTGTCTCCCTTGCGACTCCATCAAACAATAAAATGTTCTTGATTTGTGACTTGCAGTCTTTCATAAGATCATCTATAAATATTTTCCCCCTTTTAAAGATTCAAGCAATGGAACCATAACGGAGGCTTTTAATTGGTTTTTATGTGTTGCCAACATATGGCCTGACTGATCAATTAGGGAAGTATGCCCTGTTTCTGGAAGTTCATTTGATGCAGCTTCATTATGTTCTGTTCTGCATCATACGTTTCATTCCTATAGGCTCTGAGCTGATTTCATTCGAGCAGTAATATGCAGCATTGACAGGACTATTAAGTCTGATAAAAGTACTATGACTGTAGAAGCATGCCTATTTGAATGTTGGTGAGCATTTCAGTTGTGTAGCTTGAGATGGCATGGGACTTATTGTCAGTACCAGCTTTGTTTTGGGCTTACTGTGTTGTGCAGTAACAACCTGTTGTAGAATGTCCTCAGATTAAAACCTTCATCATCGAAAAAAGGGAAAAAGATCGTACTTTGGTTGTGGCATTAAAGTGGTGGTTGTGTGAAAAAACCGTATTTTTGGTTGTGGCATTAAAGTAGAGGTTGTGTTCGATTGGATAAGCTAGTTTGCTGTTTCATTTGAGATTGTGATTTATGTCATGCTCAGTTAGTGGCAGGACATGTTGGAGTTTTCTTGAGATTACATGCATAATCATCTCCCAAATGTGATGGTTTCTTCACATACCTGCGTAGAACTGAAGAGTTTCTAAGCAAAGTTCCAGCAATTTAGTCGTTGAAAAAAAACACTTCCATTACTTCAGCTCTGAGGTTCAGACATATTATTTCACAGGTTTGTTTTATGATTTCACTTTAAAGACATATAACAGACAAGTAGGATTTTTACAGTTTAGGATTCAGGTGTCTATATATACCCTGTTTCTAGCTATGGTTTCCTCTTCTCTTATTTGTTTTCAGTGTGACTTCCTTCCGAAAATTGGTGGATCAAGTTCAGTTATTGGTCAACAGATCGCTTGACTGAAGTTCAAGATGAGGCAGCTTCATCATGTTTCGTTCTTGGTCATATGTTTCATTCTTAATAAACCAGATTTCATTTGTTTACTTTAGTCATCACACTCATCAGTGAACACAACAGGACGAGAGATCTTTGAAAACATCATCAATAAGCTAAGTTAGTGTCTCTGCAACTCTGAATCAAATTAACCTGCAGTTTTTACATGCACAGTGAAACCATTATAACCATGCAGCAGCTAGCTCGCCTCGGTAATTTGCATCGGTGCACCGTGCACGCTGCACAACAATGGCGCTGCTGCATTCTCCCTCTGCACACCGGAGCCAAGAATGAGTTGCCGTACGTACTTCGTCCTAGAGCCACCACCACCAGGCGATCGACGGCGAGGGCTCTCTTCCCGCCCGCCCGTCCGCCGCCGTCACGTCTTGAGCAGGTCGCAGCAGCCCCGCGACGGCGCGCCGCCAGGCCACTTGGTGGCCTCGCCGCCTTCGCCGTCGCCGTCGCTACTCTCCATGTTGACCAGCACCGAGAGGAACAAGGCGTCCGCCTGCCGGTCCTGCTGCATCCTCGTCGCCGCCGCCTTCGACGCACTGCCCTCAGGCGGCGGCGGAGGCGGCTTGTGTGGGTCGCCGTTATCTCGGCCCCGGGTGTTGAGGAAGCGGCCGCCGGTGCCTCGCGCCCGGCGCAGCGCGTGCAGGTGCCGTGACTCGTGGAGGTATGGCTTGCGGCCGCCGTTCCCGGAGACCCGGCGGTCCTGCTGGCCGCCTTGGCGCGCGCCAGGCGCCGCCGGAGGATGCCGTTGAACTGCTTCGCGTTCACGTACACCGGCTCGTCCGCCGCGATCGCCGGCGGCAGCAGCACCCTCCCGTGCTTCATTTGTTTAATTTGTTTGCACATATATATATATAAATAAATGAAACAACAAGGATCGATCGATCGATCCACCGGTGTGAATGTAAATGAAACAACAACAAGGATCGATGGATGGATCGATTTGATACGTACCAGAGCTTGTGCTCCGTAGAAGGGATGATAGTACGACGCCGCAGCGCCATAGCTGAGATGGTCAGCAATGGCGTTGCTGCTGCTGCTAAACATCTTCAGTTACAACCGCGCAAACGACATACAGGGAGATCGATGGAGGAGCACATGTATAAGATTAGGATTAGGATCATGTTGGAACTCATCAATTAGTAACAGCTTCAGCAGTGTTATGAACAGGTGGTAGGGGCAATTCTCACCATGGATTGCCCCATGGCCAGCTCGAAACGGCCATGGTGGTGGTGGTACTTGTGCAGCAGCAGCTCCAGGTGTGCGGCGGCCATGGTGGCTGGTCCGGGAGGCTCGTGGAATCTCAGCTCGTGCCGACGAAGGTCTGGATCGCCTGAAAGTATAAACCACCAATTTCAGCTCGTACGTGCCGCTATTATTATTTCAGTTGCCATTTCTTTTATATATATACATATAGTATTACTATATGTTACCCTAGGTACCAAATAACTATTTAGTACCCAGCATCAATTAGACAAGTACCAAATAACTATTGGGAGACAAACAAACAGGTCGACCCCGCCGTTCGGGCGTGAGGCTCATAGGCCCGGCCCGGCCCACCCACCAAACGACGTCAGGCGGCATAGCAGCTCCTAAGCGAGAAGCTTCCTCACCCACCCACGATTTCTTGGCGGTTCCAATTTCCACAACTCGTCCTCCCGCACCCGCCGGCGCCGCACCTCACCGACGCCCTCGCCGCCGCTACCTACCTCCAGTACGCCCCATCCGCTCGATCTCCATCTCACCTTTCCTCCCTCCGCCGGCACCGCCAATCCTCTCCCTCTCCTTACGACCTTACCGCTGCTCATCGAGGCTCAGCTCACCTCCTTGCATCTCCTCCACCTCCATTTTTACGGTAAGAAAGCATCTAGAGTCTGTGTTTTTACACCCTATTCTCCCCCTCACGCTGGATCTGGAGGTCCTGCTCCACTTGGCTTGCCCTCTTCCGACACCACCGGCCGCAACAAACTGCTTGACGCTGGCGAGTACAAACCACCGGACATCAGCGAGAAGCCACCAACGGACGAGTTCGCAATGACCCATTGACCCCTGGCAAGTACGAATGGAAAGTGAGATTCTTTGGGTCGATCTGTCTTCATATTGATTGATTTCTTGCTTCTCCTTCCGATCCACATATTGGTTCCTTCCACCTGTAAATCTCCTTCCCGATTTTTTTCCTTTCACTCCTTTTTTTTTCTCTCTTGTCGTGAGTAGCTGTAGCATCCAACAGTGGTAGCTCGTCCTGCCATCCCCTTACATGCCCTGAATGAAGCTGTGCTAGCAAGTTAATGGAATCATTTGGTGCTACTGATAACTGATCCGGTGTTCTTTTTCCTCGATTGTCTTTTTTTTGTTGTTGTGAGTAGTTCGCAGCAACAACTAGGGATGAAGCAGATGATCAAGGAAAAGAAGCTCGAGTTGCAAACTGCCCTTCCTAGCTTCCAGATATTAACTGTGGTGTGCACCTCCAAGCCTCAAAGGTGAATAAAGACCTCCCTCATTAGTTCAGATTCAGAGGCAGTTGGTTTGTTCAGCTTCAACATATTATAAGGCTTCATTCAAATAAATATGAAATGAAGCACACTGCTCTAATAATGTGATTTGCTACTTGCTATCTCCTTTTTTTTGCTAATAAATAAAAAGAGCTCTGTTACGGTGCTTGGGAGGTGGTTCCTTTCATCATAATTTTTTTCCAGCGATGTGATGTAAATAAATTAATTAAACATAGTTAAGGATACTTTAGTCATTTTACCTTGCACATAAATTTCAACCAACATCTACCATCTCTTCTCTGCTATCACATGAATTAAAAACTGCACCGCACGCACCGCCTCCACGGATAACTCTGTTGCTGGTAGCCTGTACGTTTCTCATTAAGGGTTTTCTTGCATGGCCTCAATACAGACCTTCTGCAGGAGCTTGGTGCATACACTTACCAGGGGCTGCAATTTGGTTGGTTGCAAGGATTGCAGAAGCAACCTGCCTGTAGGAGGCTAGGAGCTCAAAGCCAGCCGCCAGCAAGGTATTGCCTCCGACTATCTGTTTACATGTTAATAGACACGCAACCTGATTCATCCAGTTTTCAGAAGATATTTGCTTCTGCTAGTTGTTCTTAATCATGCATGGGTTATGTTTATGAGCTTCCATCATGCATACTTGTCATGGATATTATATTTTAAAACATTTTCCTTTCTCTATTTTTATATGCGCTGATAGAAATGTTGCTGCAGCTAACTCAGATCGAGCTGGATGGTGATTTGGAGCAAGATTTCAACAAGCTGAGAATGGCATTGGGTCAGAAGAGCTGAGATAGCAGGTCCACGAGCAAGCAGGTCAGCCAAACAAGCACAACTTCAGAATTTCCCTAGAATCTTATAAGTAATGATATGATAGAAAGATGGATCACTTCATATCCTGGGAAAAAGTACTCAACTATGAGACTACTGTTCTTTTTTCCCTTTTGATTCAGTTTGATATTTTTGGTAATAGTAATGTGCAATGAGATCACATTGCATAGCTCAATGAATTTGGCATGAACATGCCAGATGTTGTTTTCTACCTCAATATTATTAGCTATCACTTTCAGATGGTGCCAGATAATTTATTCTCCTTGTTGCTCTAATGTTTGATGATTGAATTAGTTCGATGTCCTATGTAGTAACATCCTTTATGGTAGTCAGTAATAGAACAACGCAAAGATACAATATTTTTGATTGCATGCATAGATTTTTATAGTAGTATGTGGGTGAACAGGAAATTGATACAAATATTTGTTGCTTTGTGGACTTACAGACGCAAGCTCATTTTGTTACTTCATCTGTCTAATCATACAAATTTGATTGAGCTGTGTAGAACTTTTTGTTCTTTGGAAAAACAGATTTGTGGTTTGACATATGGTTTCAGTAATTCATTTGTCTTTTAAACCCAAACCTTTATGAGCAAGCATTTATAAATTCCATCCAGTCAGATTTCTTTGCGTTCCTGTGGAAACTTTCATCTATCTCAAGCCCTAATATCTACCTTCCCTAAACAAAAGAATTCCTTGGTGTTCCTCCTTTTATCTTTACTCGATTTGACATGCTGTAGGTTCATTTTCTTGATCCCATCAGCAATTGAACAATAAAAAACACATTATTTGTGTGCTCAAGTGTGTGTTTTATGATCAAGGACACTAGTGTCTTCTTTTAGTCTCTGGATTCTTTCTTTTCTCTTTTGTTTGTGTGGATTATTATGGATCCTACTCTGTCCTCTCACTTATTTTTCCATTGTGATAAACTTGTTCAGAGCACAAATTGCACTTGATTAAAAAGTACTTAATTGTCCACCTCAACTGAAATCTTCTTTCAAATTGCAGACCACTTATGACTTCTTCGATTAAATCGTCAAACCCATTTTAGTTTCCTATTCTAATTATTTGTAGGGCAATACCAGGTGCTGGAGTTCGTCGATAGCGATATAAAGATACCTAGTTTTTTAGCTCCAAGTTATGATTTTTCTATATTAATTTTCCTACCTTGATTTTATATTTGTAATTTTTTTCACCGCTACTAATTTCCATGTCTTTACATATGGCTTATAAAGATGTAATGCTCATTTGTAATTCCATTTCCAATAAAATCTTCTCAATTCTGGTTCGGTTAATTTTTTTATAACCTGTTAGTGTCATTAGCAGTTTGTCATGTCTTGGTAAAGTGTGTATATTGAACTTTTAGTTAGGTACTGTTTTACACATGTAAGTTACGACTGCTTTGGCTTCCAAATCATTAGCACTAGTTATGACTGTTTTTGCTAATATTACTTATCCTTCCACCTGTAGAAGACGTTGGCTTCATCTACACTCTATCAGCAACAGTGGCGTGCTGCTAGGAAGAAAAAGGTATGCGAGAGAATGCTCTGCACTTGTTTGGACTGATTGTTGTCTCCACCAGTCATAAAATTTGCCATTGATTGTATGATTTATCTATCTTGGTCTATATATACGCTAGTTGATATTAGAGATTCAAGGTTTCTCACTGTTTACTCATTGTGACCATGCACTGTTGTTCAACTTGTCCCCTTATCTTTGTTTTTGTGAACCCTGGCTGCCTGGAGCATGCATGAGGCCTTATTTGCTATTGCTAATGTCCTAGTTTTTCATGACAATATTTCATTTCCCATGAACTGATTATAAATTCTATGTAACACTAATTCTGTGTGAATACTTACAAACTGACATAAGCACAATAAGAAGGTTAATGAGAACTAGCACATTGTACTCATTTTTAATTATCACAGCAATCATGTAGCTAAATTTAAATCATGGTTACTTAAAAAATATTACACTAGTTAATTATGATCTCAGCCTAGATGAGCTGTCTGGTGTAAATAGGGTTTTGTGTTGTCAAGCACTTGTGCATGCATTAGTTACTGAAACTATTTACCCAAATATGTGTCTTTTCTGTTTCTTTTCCTGACAAAAGAAGTGATATTTTCTGCATATGAGATTAGAGATTTTTTGTTCCCCTTCTCTCTGTCAAGAACAGTTTGGCTTTGCTATTTATATTTTAAAATAATGTATTTATTGGTGGTCTTGGATTGCTCAAAAAGTTATAGCTGAATCTTTCAGACAAGCTAAAACTTTCACATTGGGCATGCTTGTCTTCGGAAATAAGGTATTTCCTTTTCGCAGTGAATGAATAATGCACAGTTTTCCTGTAGTTTGGATTAGCATTACCAATGTATTGGAAACTGATCATACTATGAGAAAAAAACATCTTAAATGCTGTTATAAATGTATGGTTAAATCCATCTTAAATATTATGACAGCAAGTGATGTCTGAAACATAGCTAATATGAGAAATATATTTGTTGCAATCTAAAATAAAGTTTATTTTTGTTTTGCAAATGCAGGTATGCATGCTTGACATGCTCTGCCTTAGTTGGTAAGTCTATTCCAGGCTCACTACTCTGTGATTATTATAGGTGCACCTATATTTTATTTTAAGCTTGCACCCCCTACTTTTGGCAACTCTAATGGCTGGTGATTCAATTTGGTATAGATCCCAGATCTTAGCTCAATCACGAATTCAGTTCTAGCAATGTGGCAAACCTGGCATTAGGAATGGTTTTCTGAATGTGTGACAATGAGGTTGTTCAATGGCATATACCCTTTTGTTGTTTAATCACTGAATGAATTACTAGTCTGTTTTTACCAAGGCGGCACAAATTAAATTGGGGCCCAATGTATTCTCAGTTTAACAATTTGAGGCATGCTATTGCCTTGGTAGTTTGTAACTTTAGAGCTGCAATTTAAATCAATGATGTTTTTTCTTGCTTATCACATAAAGTGCTTAGAGACACAACATATGTGATGATATGGTTTTGTAGTCAATTATGATGATTACTCGGGATTAGGAAAAAATATGAGAGTAGTTTTTTTTCTGATTTGTTCAAAATATGAGGCTTCCATGTATAAAATAGTTGAATAATTTAAATGGATTTCTGTTTTATAGATCCAGTATTACAATGTGTTTGTCCTCTTAATTATCGAAACTACCAAGGTCCTAATCTGTTATTGATATCGGTAAATTATAATTCGCATGACCTTTTACATCAAACATGTGTATTATCGACACCATTCACCACACACTTTCTGGCATAATTTTCTTCTCGTAGGATGGATGTTGGTCAGAATATTGTTTTTCTCTCGCAGCATCCACATGGATGTCTCAGGCTGCTTTTATTCGTGGATGTTCTGTGGCTCTTTTTGGAAGACTTTGACTCAAAAGATGGGCATATCTGGCGTTCTCGGTCAATTAGTAGTCCTAAATGTGATGGTACGATGCAGATGCAACCAGTTGAATTCTAATTTTTCTTTGGGGTCAAGGATTTATGGATGCACCATCAACAGTTCTTACACCAAGGATCAACTCATAGACCTTATGTTCATATATGTAGCATGGACAAGCAATAAGCACATAGGCTGATTCAAGTATAGTAATCACGTTGAGTTGAATGACCCTCTTATTTTAATTGATCTCTAAAGATCTCGATTGCTTATGTAAATGGTATAACTTCTCAAAATAATTTTTTGAATTCTCCATTTTTTACTGTGTTTATAAAAGACTATTATTGAACTAACTTCATTTTTACTGAAGTTGATGAATGAACGAACCTGTATAAAGAATAAAAAAATCTTAACTAACACATGTCAAGCCAAATCATGGACGTCAAAAAATTTGTACGGAGGAAAAAAACTGCACAGAAATCGGCCGGAAATCTCAGCCGCGTGCAGGGAGAAAATCATTCGGTTTAAAAAAATCATCCAAAGAAAATCAGCATAGCAGAAAAGAGGGTACGCTTGACCGGAAGAAAAAAAAAACTGAGCCCAGGAGGCGGGCTGCGGGAGCGCAGTTCGCTCACACGGGAGAGAAAAAAAACGACAGGAGGTGGGCTGCGGGAGCGCTGGTAGTCGTCGGGTACTGAATAATATTTAGTACCCTGGGTACTAATTAGCGCAGTCCTATATATATATGTTCGTCCTCTATTAATAAATATAAAAATGGGCCATTTTTGAAAACATGGATGAGCTACACAGTCTTGGCTGACCAATATGCACCCGAGAGATTAGAGCAGGATGCACGGGACCATTTCTTCTTTTAAGTTAAAGCCACCCGGATTTGAACCCTCGTGATGGTGCGGCTACTATAATTGTCCAATAAGTTCAAAAAAAATTCTATAATTGTCCAAACGGACCGCCTAGGCACGACACGACACTGCACGGTATGGTACGCACGACAGCTCAGGCACGACCCTGTGACCCTTAAATTGTGCCATGCGGCCACAGTGCCCGTGCTAGCCCTGGCTCCGCTCCATGCCGCCTTCAACCTAGAGAGCAAAGGACCCGTTGTTGTACAGCACACTCGCCGCCGGAGACGCTAAGGCCACAAGGAGAAGCCTCGATGACCTAGGAGCAGCGGGGCGGAGTGAGGAGAGGCCGCTGTGGTGAGGAATTGGGAGCGGCGAAGCGGAGTGACGAGCGAGTAAAGGCCGCCGCAGTGAAGGAGGAACGAGAGCGACGGCCTGGGTGGCGGCACGGGAGCAAAGTCGCGCCCCACACGCATGAGGGGTTGGAGGGAGCTATTGTCTGAGAATGAGCAACTCACATGCGTGGGAAGAGATTGGTTTTGTATCTATGGTTCTGATTTAACGGTGGTTATTCATCCAAGGACAATCCAACCACAAAAAATGACCAGGACGCTTCGTGCCGGCCCATTTGTCGTGTCGTGCTCGGACCGTCACTGCGGGTCAAAGTCGCGACCCAGGCATGGGCACAGCACCAAGCTAGGCCACACACGGGCACGAGGTCCGTCGTGCCGCATCGGGCTAGGTCCGGTCTAGTAGGCCTGGCCCGTTTGGACATTTATACCTAGTACTAAACATTTTGTATCTCAACCCCAACCATTTGTTTTTTCCTCTTGTTTTTTCTAAAAAAAAGGAATTATATACACAACGTGAGGGTCTATTTGATAAAGCTCTAACAACTCCTCACAAATTCGCATAGGGACATTGGCTGAGCTACCGCCCGCCCCCGGGCGGCCAGCCCAGAGGCAGCCAGTCGGGCTCGACGATTTTTTTAAAGAAATCTTTGTATTTAAGAAGAACATTGTGATTTGCTAGGTAAATATATTTCATAGTAGGACTATTGTCCTCCTAGAAGCTTCTGGCTCTGCGACCGTAGAGGGTCTATTTGATAAAGCTCTAACAACTCCTCACAAATTCGCATAGGGACATTGGCTGAGCTACCGCCCGGGCGGCCAGCCCATAAGCAGCCAGTCAGGCTCGACGATTTTTTTTTAAAGAAATCTTTGTATTTAAGAAGAACATTGTGATTTGCTAGGTAAATATATTTCATAGTAGGACTACTGTCCTCCTAAAAGCTTCTGGCTCTGCGACTGTACAGGGACAAGTCATCTTCTATGCTATGACTAAGCAGAGCAAGTCTAGAGGATCCAATTATCATTCCTAATTACGAGAAATATTTGTATTATTTTTTATGAATCTAGTTACACTTAAGAAATTTGACACTACTGGAAACTTTAAATTCCCTAACCAACGTCAGGCAAAACTGAAATTACTCTGTCGAGCTAGCCCTGACGGTATTTTTATTTTCCCTGACGGTAAGTGCACCGTAAGAAATTTCATGACGATATTTTTATTTTTTTTATGATGATACGAACATTTTCATGACGATATTTTTATTTTCTATGATGGTAGTGCACCGTAAGGGAATTTTAAATTTCCAATATTGTGATTTACTCTATACCTAAAGGGCGATATTTGCTTAGGACTTAAGGGAATTGATTTATTCCAAACCTAGGACGAAGGTGGAGCCCTGTAAACAACCTAGGGCGAAGGTGCATGTCCGTAATGATCCCCCAACTAAATTTTAACTAGCTTATCTGCTAGCGATCCAAACGGTACAGTCCAGATAAAAACTAGTTAAAATTTAGTTATTTCAATCTAGCTAAAACTAAAGTTTAGCTAATTAAGTCCGTTAGCTAGAGGATCCAAATCACCAAGACTACAATTTAGTCGAGAGAACATTAAAGGCTGTCTTATTAAAAGTTTAATTTTTACGCTTTGGCCAGCTATAGTTTGGTGGATTAATTCAAACGGGGCCTATAGCTTGAAATTTGATAATGAATGCGGAAATTAGTAGCTGGAGCCTGCCTGCCTGCCTGTGCCTGCCCAGTGAAACCGGGCATGCTGCATGGAGCCCGTCGGCCGATCAGGCACCGGCACCAACCTCACCGCATCCCTGACATGAATCAATTAAGGGAAAAGGACCCAGCGCGCTTCATATACATACGACGTCATGTACAGTATATTTAAGTTTCCTAGGACCAGGATCACACTGCCAAATACTACTATAATAATGGTGCATCTAGCTAGCCATCAACCGCGAACGTACGGCCGGCGGCCGGCATTCAGAGCGGTCGCGCGCCTGCACCCTGCAGGTACATTACATGCACCGGCAGGCAACAAGGACGGACGGTCCGTCGTCGGCAGCGCCCGTCATCCGTACTGCCAGCTAGCCGTGGATCAGTCCATCGTCGGCGACAACGACGACGGTACGTCGACGGCACGCGGCAGCAGCTAGCGGTGGTCGCGACGGACAAGACGATCAGAAAGATAGACGAGAGCTTGTCCAGTACACACTGTACTGTATTACCTGACGACGAGCTGATCGGAAACCTGGCCGCAGCGCAGTCCTGGTGAACGGCGGCGGCGGCGGCCCACCATGGCGGGGCCGGGCTGGCGACGCCGCCGTGGGTGATCGCCTGGAATCCGACCCCGTGGTTGTGGAAGCTCATCTCTGCCTGCAAGGCATATGCAACCGAAGAAGGAAGAACAGTTCGTTGGAACCACGGTACTCCTTGCTAGATACTAGGTAATCAATCATTCAATTTATATGGCGAGGACGAGGAGAGCAAACAAATGATTGGAAAGAGACTGGAAATAACAAATAGTAATATGTTGCCGGAAGCTCGTTGCTGCCTGCGTGCCTGCCTGCAAATCGACAAGTTCACAGGAACCAGAAAAGCCTAGCGTCATAGTAGCCTGCAGGCTCGTAGCTAGCCTAACAGCTAGCTAGCTACACATTACTGTACCTTCTTCTCTGTTCATATGTTTGCTTTACATGAGGAACTACAGCATATAGCAGCCGAACAGCTCGTACACGTGCAGTGGGATCCAAATAGAAGGGGAGGAGGAACTGTTTGTCTGAAATTAGTAACAGGTTGTTTTGCCATGGCCCCAACTAACCAATGTATGAGCAGAGAGCACTTACACTCCTCATGACGGCTTGATGATGCTGCTGCTTCTGCTAGCTGCGATATTAGATGCCAAGACACAACAACAAACAACGGTCCTCTCCTCTCCTCTCCTCAAGTGTCAGGATGTGTGACTAGCTATGGCTTGATCTGGTGAGCTGAGTGAGCAAGAGAGTGAGCAGTGTGCAGTGTATATGCGACTGCAAGGCGAATGAACGAGAGAGAGAGAGGTAGAGGGAGATCTGGGTCTAGGTTATAAGCTAGCTAGCTATAGCAAGGTCTAGGTCTAGGCCGGTCGCGTGGGCGTGGCGCCATTGAATTGATGAATCCCCGTCCTTTGCTGCTATGCTTCCTCGTTGTTCAGAAATGTGAGCTACACAAACGCGCAAGATAGATGCAGGCGGCAGGCCATTAACTGAGGGAGCGAGACGACAGCGGCAGGGCCTATAAAATTTGGGCGCCAGCGAATGTAAATGCCGGCCGTTTTAGCTGCAGGCCGACGGGAGGGAGGAGGGGCCCGGCCCGTCTCCGTGCATTCGTTCGTTTCCCCATAAAAACACTCGCGAGTCCAGCAGGCGGTCCAGCCCCCAGCCTATCATCGGCGAGTATGTTTAGACTAGGTAGTACTACGCGTGTAGTAGTAGTACTTGGTACGAAATGATCGGCTGGATCATATCGGAAGACTGACTGTGAATTGTTTTACCGCACGGTGGCTAGCGGACTCTATTTTTCACCGATCTGCATCTGCTGCTCTATCGGCAAAGTGGCCGTCAGCATCAGCATCAGCGTCCGAAATGAATCTGGTGGTGCTGGTACTACGAACTGCTACTACGGCACTACGGCATGCTGATCATTTGCCCGGAGAAGCAAAGGAGATCGAGATGGGGAAAATCACGGCGAAGGCCCACAGAGAGCCCAACCTGAGAAAAGAAAGCAGTACAACTACTGTATGTAGGCTCCTCTGTAGTGTGTGTTTGTGTTTGTGTGTGTGTGTGTGTGTGTGTGTGTGTGTGTGTGTGTGTGTGTGTGGAACTGCCCTGCATACCCCTAGCTCATCTCTCTCTCTCTCTCTCTCTCTCTCTCTCTCTCCTCTGCATGCTTCATGTTACAGCTAGCCCACGAGGAATTCATGAGCAACAGAGATCTCCAATCCAGCTGTTACTGTAATACTGTTTAGATGCAGACACACAGTGTTGCATAGTATATCAAATATCATCAGTGCAAGGCAACTACTCCGATCCTCCATCGATCTACTCCAGGCAAGAAGCGATGTGAGTGACTCCTTGCCAGGTTGTACGGTTGTTGGCTTGATTAGCCTTAGCCCCGTACCATCCATCTCCATTCATTTCTGGTTCAGTAAAAACTCACAACTAATCATATTGCGCTCCCAAGATAGAAACACACGCATGCATGCTGAACTGTTTCAGATAAGTCGTTTGTGCTGTAGACAGTGGCGACATTGCGGTGGAAAATGTTATTCAGCCGGACACGTACGTACTGCACCAAAATTAAAGCCTCTCATCATCGATCGGCTTCATATCTAACAGTATATATACTGTACGTTTCACAGGCCGGTCGTTTGTAGACAGCGGCGAGTTTTTCATCTGTTCACGAGATCTTCCAAACCTCTTGATCGAGCCTGGTAAAGGTGGTAAAACAACCTACAGTACTAAATTTACAGCTGGTCGATCTGTGACTCCTTTTTTGTGTGTGCCACTGGCTCTTGTCAGTGCAACTGTGCAAGGCAAGAGACCAATGTGACAGCTTGACAGATTGGTTGGTTCAAAAGAAAATAATCACGGTTAGTTTGTTTTGCTGAAAATTTACTTTATGCTAAATATTTATATTAATTTACTGTGAGAAAAAAATGTTTATTCATTGAAAAGTAGTGTTTAGGTACAAATAAACATGACCATATTTTTTAAACGTTGGAAAGTTGAGTTTCTTTTCAAAGGAAAAGATCTGAATAACCATAGTAGTATAAAAACATAGGAAATACATAAACAACCACTGACTTCAAGGGAATGGATCTTTGCTCTGTCTTGCATGAGCTAGTACTGTACCATGAGGTAATGATTCCTCTTTGAAAACTGAAAAAAAGTACCAAACCGGGCGAATTCAAAACTCTAGAATTTGACTGGCTGGACGAGGAAATATGACGACCCACTTGTGTCTGTGAAGGTATATGCTGACTAGTTCAGTGGTCCAGAAACTGCCTAGATAGGCAATGTGCCAGTGGTCACCATTGCAGTCGTTGTTGCAAAATGTTAGCCACATAGTATACACTACCCCAGAAATCTCTCCGGCCGGTTGGCTTCGTCATCCATACATATATACATGCATGGCACAAAGTTTTTCGTTTCTTTCTTACGAGATTATTGGAGACTAGTATGTCCTGATGCTAAGCCTTATTAACTACTCCCTTCATCTCAAATTGTAAATCATTTCAAGAACCTTGGAGAATCAAAATTTCTTAAGTTTGACCAAACTTATATAACAATGTAATAATATTTATGATGTCAAATAAGTATCATTAGATTCATTATCAATTATATTTTCATAGTATACCTATTTGATGTTTTAAATCTTTATAGTTTTGTCTATAATTCTTGGTCAAACTTCAGATGCTTTGACTCTCTAAGATTCTTGGAATGACTTACAATTTAGGATGGAGGGAGTAGCTAGCTACGTACGGGTACTACGTACCTTGCTCTAGTGAAGCTTTCTTCGTTCGTTCCACCAACGTTCTAAGTTTACGGCGCCATATTCATGGCCCGGCCGGCTGTTATCTGGGTAGAGTTAGTACATTATGGTGACATGACGCTCAACGAGAGACGTTGGAGAGCCTACTAGCTACACTGTAGTACAGTACGAGTACTTGGTACCATGCATGGCGTGTGGTGTGGGGGTGAAGCTCATGTCCTAATCCTAGGTATGCAGATGATGCTGTGCCCTCGGAGGTCAACTACCATGGCTCTCAACAATTGGTAGCAGCTCGCACAGTATTGGATCCCATGCTTGCATCATCCAGATACGCCTGCTCCTTTATTTCAACCAACGAACGCATCCTTTTCTGCACTTGCACCACCATCCAGCGCTACTACAAAAAAAAGGATGTGTAAGAGCTAGCGCTACTTTTTCAGGGACAACTCTATATGGAACCGCTTCTACAAATCATTTGTAAGGGCTCGCCCATCCTAAACCCTAAACTCTACGAATGATCTATAGATTCGATTTGTAGAGATGACTCTATATTGAGTTGCACCTACAAATAGACGTCAAATGTCAAAAATTAAGTACTAAAATTTTTAAAAATTTAAATGATCTTGATAGAAAAATGACCAAAATAAAAGATGTAGATCTCCAAAAGATATAAAACTTTATTGTTTATAGATTTTATATTTGAATTCATTTGATGCTTAAATATGTTTTGGGTTAAAGAGCTTGAATTCTACAACTATGTTTGAATTTTTCAAGAAAACATTCAAAAAAACATTGTTTATAAATTGTTTTCAGATTTGATAAAAGAGCCCGGATAGTGAAACTCCGAAAATGAAAGTTGTAGATCTTGAAAAGTTATAGAACTCTGTAGTTGATAATTTTTTTATTTGAATTTATTTAAGGTTAGAAATACTTTATTTAATTTTGGTTAGACATAGGTGAGTTTGAGTTGTAGTGGTAAAGAAGGGTATGCGTGAGAGAGAGGCATCATGTTCGAATCCTGGTTGATTTTGATGAAGCAGGAGAGTGGTTGATCGGTAGCAGCATCCTTTAATTAATTTTTTAGGCCTGGATTCATAATTTCTAAAGAAATGAAATTGTAGGGACAGGTTTATATCTGATCATTCTTACAAATACTCACACAGAGAGTCTCCTTTAATTATTTTTTTACTATTTTTAAGGCTTGGATTCATAATTTCTAAAAAAATAAAATTATAGGGACGGTTTTATGTCTAATCATTCTTACAAATACGCACGGCTTAGAAACTACTTCTGCAAATCGTTGATCTATAGAGACGGAGTCGTAGTGGACGGCTAGTCAAACCACTACTAAAAATGGCCCGAAGCCGCCCTATACTAAAAAGTCTGTGCAGTAGTGCAACAAGTTAAACAGAACATCAGCTGAAGCACGTCATGACGATGACGCTAGCTAGCGCAAAATGCTACAGTCCTGGTACGTACTCCGTATGATTTCCGAATAAACGCGTATTACGTGCTCATCACATACATGGTCAGACATGCATGGTTGAAGGCTGTAGAGTACAGTAAGGCCATCAATTAATAAGGCTTCACCGTGTAGATCCAGCAGGTTCACACCGTGTGGAGCTGAGTTTCATTTATTTAAACTTGCTCGAGCTAGAGAGAGCTCCACCGTAGTCTGTGGATCAAAACTCATATGCAAATTTAAAATATTATTACTTGAAGGCCAAACTTAAAAAAAAACGCACACACCCATCACTATCTTCGATGGGTTGCAGCTAAATTTAACCGTTTTAATAGTGTCACGTGAGAGAGAATAAAATCGAAAAACGACTGCAAAAACTAAAGGAAACAAGGTCATTAATTTATACGCGGGATGTGCGTAACTAGTGATCGGCTCGGTGGGTTATTTTTACCGACTCTATAAATATTGTAGCTTTCGGAGCACCCTTGAGATGCTAAAAGAAAAGACTAGTTTTAGTAGAAAGTGTTTGTTGGGTTGGAAAAGTGAAAGTTGAGTTTTTTTTTTTTAATCTGAACTGCTCTCCCGAGCAGACCCTGAATCCCTCACTGGACCAGAACCTAACGGCAAAGTCGGGCTTCTGTCGTTTCTTGGTGCCTGGGCTTGAGGCCTGCTCGATCCATTCGAATTGATTCGCGCGTTCCATGCGAGCCCATTGAGACCCGCGTTGCTCGCGGCCCGACTTTTGTCGATGGGCTACCGCTCCGCGCGTCCGTGCCGGGAAAAATGCCGGGAAGACGACAACGCCATGCGGCAACCGTTTGGCACAAAGGGAGAATGCCAGTTTTCCTCAAAAGAAAAAAGAAAAAGAAAATAAAAGGAAGAATGTCCGCTTTTATAAAAGCGTTACGAGTTTTGCTCATTGAAGTGATTCCGGCATCTAAAACTAGTGGGTATCTCATAATCTAATGAACATTATAATGACCACGAAATGAAAAACTTAGAAGTCGGCAGCATATTTTTATTTTTTGCACATGAAAACAGAAAAACATAATAAAATGCATTTATGTCTCATCAATCAAAGATACTACTCCCATTCCCAATATCCAATTCAAACTGGAATTCGATTCGATTCCAGCACCACTACTGCGTCCAGGTCAATCCACTAACAATGCATCGAATTTTTGCTAAAATTCTGCATGAACGCGGACACTTCATCTTGTATAAATTGTTTATACAGTATTAAGACCCATTTGATAGGGATCCAGATCCTCGTAGAAATATTTCAGATCCAGATTCTCTGAAGAAACGTTTTAGATGGAGAATCGGAATCGATCACTAGACCGTTTGGCTGGAGAATCAGAATCACTGCGAAACCACGTTTTAGATGATTCACGATTCTAGGTAGAAAAATGAGAATCACCTGGATCCTGTTTGTCTTGGATTTTACCAATTCTCTTGAGAAACGGAACTGATTCACGGTGCCAAACGCACCCTTAGACCCGTTTGGGAGAGCTCGACTCCCTAATTTGTTAGCTCTACTTTTTTATTCTACTATAGAGTGATTTTCTTTAGATTCCTATGAGACGGCAGGGTAGAGAGCCGATAAGAATTGACTCTTATCTGATTTCCAATCAAATTTAACTAGGTGGCAAGTGAAGTAGTTTTTTTAACTCCCACCTTATAAAGTAAATGAATACGTGATTCTCTGCTCTAAATAAGTTAATGTTTGTCCGATTAGAAATGATTCTCTTTGAAGAAGCTAGAAATGGAGCCCTCGCAAATGGGGTCTTATACTATTACTATATAGTACATTCACTACTTTCATTCTAAGTTATAAGATATATTTTTTTAATTATCTATATATCTGTTTGTTTTATTTATCTATATACATAACAAATGTTATGTATTTTAAAAGACTATTTTTTTTTAATCTAGAACCCTAGGGAGTACTATATACTAACACTAACAAATGGTTGCCATCTTTTCGTTTAGAGCCGGTAGGCCCCGACCAATTTCCCTTGGTCCTTCCGAATTTCGCAGGAATTGAATTCTGCAAGAATCAGGAAGCTTTTCCTTAAAAAATGGCCATCGGCAGTGGGCCCAAACGTACGTCTGGGGACACTCTGATAGTTGGGCCCCCGCTCGAGGTAAACAAGCCATCAAGTCCGGTGTGTGTGCTAGTACAAGACAAGCGTGTATCCCACGTGTCCGCGCTTGTCGCCATCAGTCGCCACTTACCCATCCCATCCGACGGCTCTCCTTCGTCCATAGCCACAACGATCCACCGTCAGCCGTCGAAACCCTTCCTCGCCTCGTGACTCACCAGCCCTCGCCCCGCGAAACCCCACTGCGAGCCCGACCCCACTGCGTCCTGTCCCCACATGTCATCTTTCCGAGATCCCCCACGCCGCCTCTCCCGTCCCGTCTCGCCGAGCCGCCCGGCGTCAGTGGCAGCGTGACGAAACCAGAAGAAAGCGAGGCGAGAGGCCCGGCGCGACCGTCAGCCTACCCGGGGCACTGCCTCCTCCCGTCATCCCGTCCCTCGCCTTCCTTCCTGTTCCTGGCCTGGCCTTCGTGTGCGCCTCTGCGCCTCTCCCTCCCCCGATCGTGACCGCCGCCGGACTCCGATCGCCACGATGCGGTTCTGCTGACGGACGCCGGCGCGCCACCGGTTCCAGCCGCCCCGACCAGAGACCCGCGCTTCTTTCCGCCCCCATCCCCCGAGTGGAGGGCTGACAGCCTGACACAGACACCGCGCGCGACGGCGCTAGCGCCATGGCCCTGTCCTCGCCGATGGTGCTGTCACTGCTCCTCTTCGCGTCGCTCACGGCGCTGCTGGTGCTAGCCCCACGCCTGTCCCCGCTGCCGCCGCAGCAGCCGGCCGCCGACGACCAAGCGCCGGCGGCCGCGGGGAGCGGCGTCGGCGTCGGCGCCGGGGGCGGCGGCGAGGAGGTCGACGACCTCCGCCTGTTCCGCCGCGCGGCGCTCGAGTCAACCGCGGCGGCGGGCACCAACTCCGACGCCGGCCCGCCCAAGGTGGCGTTCCTGTTCCTCACCAACTCCGACCTCACCTTCGCGCCACTCTGGGAGCGTTTCTTCGCGGGGCACTCGTCCCAATTCACCGTGTACGTCCACGCCGACCCATCCACGCACCTCCTCCTTCCACCCACGCCTTCCTTCCGTGGCCGGTTCGTGGCCGCCAAGCCGACGCGGCGCGCGGACGCGAGCCTCATCGCCGCCGCACGCCGGCTCCTAGCGGCCGCGCTTCTCGACGACCCCGCCAACGCCTACTTCACACTACTATCGCAGCACTGCGTGCCGCTCCACTCCTTCCCGCACCTCTACGCCGCGCTCTTCCCTACTCGTCCACCGCCTTCCTCCTCCCCCGGCCGCCACCGGCCACGGATGAGCTACATCGAGGTGCTAACAGGGGAGCCACAGATGGCGTCACGCTACTCGGCGCGCGGCGGCGAGGCCGCGATGCTCCCGGAGGTCCCGTACGATCGCTTCCGGATCGGGTCACAATTCTTCACGCTGGCGAGGCGCCACGCCGTGCTGGTGGTCCGTGAGCGCCGGCTGTGGCGCAAGTTCAAGGTCCCCTGCGTCGCCGAGATGGCAAGGGACTCGTGTTACCCGGAGGAGCACTACTTCCCGACGCTGCTTGACATGGCGGACCCGGGAGGTGTGGCAAGGTACACGCTCACCCGCGTCAACTGGACCGGCAGCGTCGCTGGACACCCCCACACTTACACCGCCCCTGAGGTCACGCCTGCGCTCGTCGCTGAGCTCCGCGCTTCTAACCATACACATCCGCATATGTTCGCCCGCAAGTTCGCGCCTGATTGCCTTGCTCCGCTCCTCGCCATGGCTGATACCGTCCTCTTCAAGGACTGACGGACGGATGGACGGCTGCTCTGCTCTGCACTCACCATCGAGGTATGGATAATCTGAACTCTGAAGTGCAAGCTTAATTCAGAGCTGCGTCAAAAATTGACACTTTTTACTGCTAGTTCTCGATCACGCTTAAGAAATAAAACCTTTTACCATTCCTGCAAATTATGCAAACGCTGATTTTTGCAACTGAAATCATCGAAGCCGGGAGTGAATTGAGGTGCCGCGGTAGTGTGGGTTATCTCTGCGCAGATTAAAGTGATGAATTCAGTTCTGTTCGTCTCCATTTGACCCCAACAGTTTTGTTTTGGATTCCCTGAAAAGAATTCCACCCAACAAACGAGTATGGCCCCCCAGCCTACACTACAGTAGTCTTTGTGGATCTACTCTTGCTAGTAGTGGAGTATGTTGCTTTTATCTTACGAACATCCCTACGTAGCTGCTCTCATCCAACAACAGAACAGAAACAGAGTTAGTAGTAATGCTAGTAATAAAGTCAGAGTCTACTTAATGAGATCATACAGAGACAATCGAGTCGTAGTCCAAGATTTGAGTTGACAACGATATCCCCATCTCCCCCAACTAACAAGAGATCTCAACTCAACTAATGAGAAGGCCTGTAATAACCGGCACTGACGAATGTCTCGCACTGTCGTCTTCTCCTCTGACTCTGAGGAGAGTACCCCCCCTGACTGGCCACCACCACCGACTCGCTTGATCTTTCCGTGCGGATTAGGTTTCGTTCTCGACTCGAGTGGTTGGGTTTTGTTCTGTTCTGTTCCGTTCCGTGCTTGGATTTGCTCGAATCAATCAAGGTGCTCACAAGTTCTGCTGAATCTAACAACCCCGTTTGGATCATCCTTGCAGGTACGAGTACTCAGTAGGCCAACGACGGCGACGGCGACAGCGAAAGCAGTGCCATTTTCTCGTTCCTTCCTTTGCGCGGGCGCGTCATCATGTTTCAGAGTTTTCAGCTCAGCTCCCTGTCTCTCTCCAGTGTAGTACTGTAGTAAGTACATGCTATGCTTCTGTGTACTTTGTGTAGATTTAGGAGTACTAGAGAAGAAGAAGAAGAAGAAGAGGGGGGACGAAAGCAATCGACGACCTAATGCGAAGCGGCAGGTTGTTGTGATGGCGTTGCGTGCGTGGATGCGTCCTCGACCGTCCATCTGAAGGGATAAATAAAAAAGAAAACAAGGAAAATCGTGTGTGTTTGGCTACTCTACTAGAGGGAGCATGCAGCCAAAGAAGGCTTGCTCTGCTCTGGATGCATGCATATATGGTATGGTAGTGATGGAGTTGCCTAAATATGTATGTGCTACGTACCACTACTAGTAAGTAGTAATAATAAAACCTCTTGTACAGCTACTCCTGCTTGTGGATTTTTGTGGCCGCCTGAATGTTTATGTTCGCAGTGTACTACATAAGCAATGTGCTTGCGGTGAATTTAAGCATTTTGACAAGAAGAACCATGTAGCCAACTTCGTCAGTAGTCTCCTCCTTGGGTTAGTGGGTTACCACATGAGATTGGCAGATGGCATCGATCTGCTGCTGGACGTGCCGATGGAAAAAAATGGCAACATAGAGTGAGTGAGTGAGTGAGTGGTGCACAAGACAAGCGGAGCCTGGCCGGCCGGATACATTATTTGCAGGTCGGTCGTGATGTGAGGCTGGGTTGGGAGTTTGACCCGTCACTTCCGGATCGAACGAAGAGGGGAGGGCTGAGGTTGACAAGCTTCTTCACCTCGACCGAAGGAACCCATGAAGGAGAGCCATGCATGTGCAGTGCATAGTCTGCAAGTCATGCAAGCAGCCAGGCGAGCGAGAGGCGTGGCGCGTGGTGGGCACATGTGAGCATGGCTGCGCGGGCCGGGCGCATCGTTTTCGCCATGGAAATGTCAACGCGCGCCGGCTGCCTGGAGATCCAGGTGTAGTAGGACGTGTCACGTGTGCCGCCGCCAGGTGGGTGCGTGCGCGTCAGAGCGCGTGGAGAGAGAGAGAGAGAGAGAGAGAGAGAGGAGGGGGTCGCCGCCGCCGATCCAGCTGATTCATCGCCCAAGAGGGTCCTGGTCCACCTGCAGACTGCCGGTTCCGATCCGAGGGCAAGGGCACAGCTGCCACTGCACAAGACTACAAGCGCTGGCGGATGCAAGCGGGGCTGCAGCCCCCTATGACCTTATTTGTCTATTAGATTTATATAAAATTTACTCATTCTTTCATGGAATATCTATAAAATTCACTTATTTTTTCATTAAATCTCTATAAAATTTATCAAAATCTTAAAAAAAAAATTTGTTGACATAAACTAAGATAGTAAGTATTAGTCCTAAATTTTCGTTGTCAATCATCATGTTTATTACTTAGCCCTCTCTTGATCGTATCCTGGATCCGCCACTGATTATAAGAGTGGGGTCTGGCTTGGCTAGCAGGCTAGCACCGAGCGTGCACGTGCACCATCTCCTCCACCCGCTCTCGACTCATTCACTTGGCTTATCAGCCAGCGAAACAGTGTTTTTGTATCACAGAAAACAGCATCAGCCACAGCTTATCAGCTAAAAAACGACGAAGCGAACAGGCTGTCTGTCCCATTTAATTTGCGAAGGTTGGCGTCTCTGAGTAGTCTTGACAACACTTTTTTTTTTCTTCTGTTTTGTTTATAACTTGACACAACACTAGCTAGTTGGTCCTCTCTCGCATGTTTCTTGCACGCCGTTCGCTGTGCCTTCAGCCCTCAAGCCTGACACTGACAGATAGAGCCATATATACTAGAGAGGAAGAGTGATTCCACATGATGATCACATAATCGTCCACTCCATCACATTCACATGCAGGGCACACAGGAACCATGCATGTGGCGTGTCATTATGCCGGCATGCATGGTCAACGCACGGGCTTCAAATCGAGCTTAGAAACTCAGCACATGGGGAAAAAATTGCACACAATGTGAGCCTCTGTGGCTCTGTACGTACGCGGTCAAAAGCGCGCAAAGCCTCCTAGCTTGTTATGAAACTCACTCGGCTGGAAACTGGTACTATCAAAATGATGGAGTTTTTCTAGTGTTTTTAAGTAGTAATAAAACACTAGCACTAATTATAGTACATGGAATTTCACTAGGAGATATTTAGTAGAAAAAGTTTGTATTAAATTTTGAACTATTAAAACACTAGGAGAAGCCCATCTCACTAGGAAAAGTTTAATATTTTGGTAGTGTAGATTCATGGTCAATGGAGGGAAGATGACAGAATCTGAGGAGGCAGAAAAAGACAGATTCAGAGTTTGGTTTCTGGATTCAGTTATCAGCTGCCTGGATTCGATATGGTGACTGATGAGGCGGACATCCTTCCCCTTCCTTTGGGGACGGAGCTCCTACCGCTTAATGGGCCAAGTCAAGTCCCACTAAAAGCCCAACAATAATGAGCGAACATTATTGCTCCTACCGCCACATGCAATTATTGTTAGGTGCTGACCATACGGGATGCGGACACGCTGGGCCGCTCGCTGCATCTACCTACCTGACTGAGCGAGAAAAGGAAAAGTAGGCAGCCCGTATGCTTGGGCCCAAACACGTCGGCCCATCTGTCCAGTTTGCACCGAGGCGGCCTGCCCGGAAACAACGCACGTCGCAGTCGCAGTCGCAGTCGCAGTCGCAGAGCAGCGCTGCACCGTGCCCCCATGCGGCCCAAATCCAATGGGCAACGGCGGCGGCGACGTCGTGCTCCGGTTGCACATCACGGCGGCTGTTGGCGCTGTCGCGTCGCCGTCGGGAATCTTCAGCCCCCGACGCCGTTGCCACCAGCAGCAGCACGAGAATCTTGCGCGCTCTGCTTCCTCTCTCTCTCTCTCTCTCGCCTGACGCTGACGTGTTGCTAAGCAACGTCATTGGCTTCCACACACTGTGTGCCATGTCACGCAAATGTTCCAGGCATCCTTCTTCCACCCAAACCGTGCTTCATTACTGTATTATGACACGGCACTCTATCTTGCAGTAGTACGTAATAACCAAATTAACCACTCGTCACCAGAGTTAGAAAAACTTGACACCTGCGCTCCGGCGTCAGCGTCATCAGCGACGGCTCTAGAAAGATACGGTACACGAAGGCTCTTCTTCGATCGGTTCTCCTACACGGAGGCGGAGCAACAGTATCTACTCACTCTATCTCAAATTATTTATTATTTTTGGTTTTCATGCCACTAGTTTGACTTAAATTCTAGAAAATACGTACAATATTTTTTATCTCCAAATAAATTTATTAAAAAAAAACTAGACCGAAAGGTATTCCCAGTGATACTAATCATGGGTACATGAATATTAACCATTTTTAATATATTTTTTTAAAAGATTTTTCTCATAAAGCGAAAGCAACAGATATTCTGAGACGGAGGGAGTATGTGATAAGTCAAGGATGTTTACTTGGGACGCGGGACCTATATGGGTTATTTTTAAGACCCTAATAGAATATAATTCTCGTTTTCTAAAAAGTTAAATAGTTTTAACTTTTAACTAAATTTGTATAAAAAATATTAACTTTAAACTAGTATAATTAGATTGGTTATAAAATATATTTTCATAATAAAATTACTTGAAGACATAAATTTTATATTATTTAATATAAAGTTGATCAAATATAAGCTAACTTGATCGACACGTTTTCTACAATTGTATTCTTTTAGACACAGATGTAATAGGCTCTATTGTATCTTAAGTTGACAATCCAAGCTACAACTTTGTTTTTACTTATAAATTTATATGGAAGCCACAACTGAAAATTAATGTTTATCTTTGTATCTTCATATGGGTGTAATTTTTTATAGGAAAAAGAAAATCATATTACTCCCTCCAAGTTTGGTCCATGCATGTCCAAATAAATAACCCCTAAACTAACATTTGGCCCAATTTACTCCCTCCAAATATTTAAAATGGTCTAATTTACACCTTAAAATATTTCTTATTAATTGCTTCTCTATGTACAATTATATTTTAGTTTCGTATTTTGTATTTTGTGTTACGGAAAATTCATTACAAACTTTTCCTCGTTATGTACGTATGGTATTGTATATCTAGTGTTAGTTTATTATTCAATTTATTAAGCTATCAAAATAGTTGCAAAAAAAGATATATTTTTCTAACATAACTTATGATGTCCTCTAACCCATCATGAAATTTGATAGTAAAACTCAACTTATACATGGAGGAGCAAAAATAACAAATCATGTTAAGGGGCAAACTATATCAACTTAAATAGTTCGAGGGAGTAAATTAAACCAAATGAAAACTATATTTTACATGGTTATCTTGACATGTGCCAAATTTGAGGGGAGTAATATAGTCTTTTACCAAATTAGTAAAAGTTAATTTATTTAGCTAAAATGAATTGGTTGGGTAGTCAAAAGTGTTTTTTCTTGGCTCAATGAAACAATTAAACACCTCTTTGTTTTAGTACCAACATTCTAAAACTATTTAGAGAGCTGTTCATATAGCTATTGACTCAACCTATCTAGATCGATAACCCATATGCTTGGGAATTGCATGAAGGGCCTAGGGCAAAAACAACACAAATTAATCTTTGAGGGGATGAAGCATTTATTTGAGTAATTTGGTGCATACATAATAGTCATGATCGATTTGGGATATATTGCCTGCATTTTTGGATAGTGCTAAAGTGTGAAAACATAAGGGAGAATGTTCGTTTGGTGAGCAAAGCTTTGCAGGTTGTTGCTTTGTGTATTTTCATCAAGAATGAATGAAAGAGCAATAATAATAGACTCTTGCTGTGGATTATCTCCTATCTTTTGTGTTTATTTTCTCTTATTTTATGGTCATCTGATGAGCTCTGCATAATAAGAATTTAGAGGGATCAAAACTTCTTTTTTATTAAAAAAAGGTACATGCAAAATCCAGTGACTTCTACGACCACGACGAGTCAGCTGCAGGGTCTTACAATATCCTTCAAGTAGGTGACGTGTGAAAGCCCAAGTTTGGTTTTGGTTAATTGATGAAACCTATGGACTAACCCTACTTGTTAAGTGCATGATATAGCTAGGGTGATCAAATGTGATAAGTGGAGCTAGATGACGGATCATGATAGATCAAGTGCTCCATGACTAAGGAAAAGAAGAAAGAGAAAAACAAAAATGAGCTTAAGGCAAAGGTATATCATAGGGTCATTTTTGGTTTAGTGATCACATTTAGGATAGATAGCCGTACTATCAAGAAGGGAAAATCCGTATCAATTGCGGTTATCAAGTGCTACTAGGTGTTGTCTCTCATGCATGTGCATTAATTCACCTAGTAACATAGCCTTGCTTAAAAGTCATAAAATATATGCTAAATATCTGCTCTACGGAAGTACCATAAGTGTTTGGCACAATGGAGCAAGGTTGGAAAAGAAAGAGATAAGAAAGGAGCAAAACAGGGGCAACGGATGCTGGCGTCAGACGCTAGCTCTAAGCGTCGGACGCGTCCGACGGATACACCTCAGCCCAGGCACCTTCAGACAGAGCGACGGACGCTAAGGAGCGTCTGTCGACCAGGCGATAGACGCGTCTGTTGGTTTTGGGAGCTCTCTGGATGCTCTCTGTTCGCGCAACGGACGACGTCGACGGGCGCTGGAGAAACGGCGACGGACGCTGGACCAAACTCAAACGAGCGTCTGTCAGACAAAGGAACTCACTGACACAAGCAACGGATGCTGCAGAGCGTCCGACGATAAGGCGACGGACGCGTCCGACGGCGGATGCTTACTGGAAGCACGACGGATGCTGGCGACGGAGCGTCCGACGCCAACTTAAACAGCGTTCGATGCCCACGACACAGAGTATAACGGCTAGTTTTTGAGGGGTGACTATTTAAAGGCTTGTGGCCGGTTGGAGCTCTCTCTTGCACTCTTGACTTATTATACACTCTTGTGAGCTCTCAAGCACCTCTTCCACTCATCTCTTTGATCCTTTGCTCATTCCAAATGAGATAGAGTGCATCCAAGTGCATTGCTTAGTGATTTGCATCTAAAAGCACTTGGTGATCGTTCTTGCTGTGGATTTTCTTGTTATTCTTGGTGTTTGCCAACACCTAGACGGCTTGGAGCAAGGAGGAGGAGTCAACACGAGTTGGTGATTATTCGTGGTTGATCCTAGTGATTGTGAGAGGGCTTGTACCCACCTCGGCGGAGCGCCAAAGGGTAACTCTAGTAAATTGCTTGTGTCATTGAGTTACTCTCATTTGGCTGGATTCTTGTGGCGCTCGGGTAGTGGGCTGGGCTTGTGATTGCCTATTAGCCACTGAATCACCATTTGAGTAGTCGACACAACGGGGACTAGTTTGGTGGCAACCAAGTGAACCTCGGGATAAAATCTTTGTGTCAACCTTGTCTCCCAGTGAAAGGTCCTTGTGTGTTTTTTGGTAATTGAGTGACAACTTAGGTGGAATAATATGTGTCTAAGTGATATATACACAGGAGATTAGTTCACAGGTGATTGTGTGATGAAGGAGCTTAATTGCACATGAAACATGATATGGACTCATGTGACCAAGGTGGAGAAGATCAAGATGAGGCTTGGCTTGATGGACCGGTTGCAAGTGTGAAGGGCAAGCGGGTGATGCTTGGCGCCGATGGACCAAGGCAACGGTGAAGAGCAAGTGAGGTCAAGATCGATGAACTAATACGGTCACGTGATGAGATGAAGTGGATCATATCATTTGATGATTGATTGGTGCATGTGTTGCATCAACATTGGAGATGGAGATGGAATGGAATGCACAAGGCAAAGGTATAACCATAGGAAATTTCTATTTCACCGGTCATTAGTGTGTAGAGAAGTTTATGACTGGGTTTAGGATAGATAGTTGTACTATCAAGAGGGGCAAACTTGTTTGCATATTGGTTATCTAGTGCCACTTGAGCGATCTAACTTTGCGATGCATTAGGATCGAGTGGCGGTGTAAGAGCAAGTGAAAATACTTTGAAAATGATTGTGAAAATGCTAACACACACATGCACAAGGTGAAGAACACATTTGTGTTGGCACATAAGAAGCAAAGGAAGAAGTGCGGAGAAGTTTCAGCTGAGAAACTGACTCCGGACGCTAGGGCCTTAGGGGTTCGGACCATTGGTGAATGGGTCCGGAACCTAACCCTAGGTCTGGCTGAGTCTGCTGACTCCGGACGCAAGGGACATGGGCAGTCCGGACCATTGGCTATGCGTCCGGACGCCACCCCCACTCACTGAGCAGAGCTGACAGAGGAGATCCGAACGACGTTGATGGTCCGGACCGTGAACCGGACATGCGTCCGAAGCGGAAGAAGCGAAGTGGGAGCTCTCGGGTGCTCTGGAAGATATTTCTGGACGCTAGAAACAGCGAGTCCGGACCCTGTCTACAGTAGCGTTCGGAGACGCGTGGCGCGCAGAGGTGAAGGCGCGAACGAGCCATTTGAATCGGCAGCTCGACCGGACGCATACGGCATGGTCCGGACGGCGCTTCGCGTGCGTCCGGAGGTCGCATCCCAAGGAGTTTTCAGAGCCGTTGACGCTCGATGGTGAAGGGGTCCGGACGCTCTCTTTGGTCTGGACCCCTGCGAAAAATGCGTCCGGAGGTGCACAGAGAGTTGGGAAACAGCTAGTTTCTTTCCCACTCTATAAATAGAAGTGGTGGCCGGCCAAGGCTGGTTGCTGAGCACCTTGGGCATGTGTTGCCTCTAGTATGCTTGGTTTCGAAGCCCTCTAACTCACTCATACTTGATAGTGTTCATCCGATTGAGTGAGAGAGTGATCTCTAGTGCGTTGCTTTGAGAGATAGCTTCGTGTGGCACTAGGTGATCGACTTGCAAGCTCGTGGTGCTTGTTACTCTTGGAGGTTGCCACCTCCTAGACGGCTTGGTGATCGAGGCTCCGTCGAAGCACGCAAGAAGTTTGTGCGTGGCTCCGGAGAAGGCTTTGTGAGGGGTGTTGTGCTCGCCTCGCGGGAGATCGCGAAGAGCAACTCTAGTTGAGCGTGTCATTGAGCTACCCTCACTTGTGGGTAGATTCTTGCGGCGCCCGAGTGAGTGGGCTAGGCTTGTGAACGCCTATTAGCCGCCGAATCACCAAGGGAGTGGTCGACACAACGGGGACTAGCTTGGTGGCAACCAAGTGAACCTCGGGAGAAAAATTGCCGTGTCAACTTTGTACATCTTCTCGGTGGTTTGTATTCTCCAAATCACTAGCTTGTATTTACTTTCTTATACTTGTGCTAGTGGTAGTTTGTTGCTCTTGTAACTAGATTTGCTTGTGTAGCTTGTCTAGTTACCTTCTAGCTTGTGTAGCATAGAAGTAGCTCTTGAGTGGCTAATTGGCTTGTGTAGCCTTGTTAGTCACATTGCTTAGTTTGTGTAGCTAAGTAAGTTGAGCTCTCTAGTTGACTTGTGTAGTCTTGCTAGAGAGCATTGCTAGTGAGCTTAGGTGCTTTGTGCTTTGCTTACTAGTATGAGTAGGAGTTCCCGTTGTGCTTAGAGCACTAGTTGCTTAGGTTTGTGTGACCTTGCAACCTAGAATTGTTTAGGTGAGCTCTCCCTTGCTTTTCACCTTAGTGAGCCCAATTAGGATCTTTTGCTAGGTGCTAAAGTTATAGATAGAGGGGTGTAGTCTTGGCTAGACCGATAGTTTTAATTCCGCATTTGTTTCGGTTAGCCGTTGCGCTTAAGTTTTAGAAAGGACTATTCACCCCCCTCTAGTTCGCCATCTCGACCCTACACGTGGTATCAGAGCTTGGTCTCTCATTTATGGTCTTTACCGACCCGAGAGGATAGCGACTTATGGGCTAGATGTTGAGTGTCCACACATTTTTGATGGCACACACTTTGCACGGTGGAGAAATTGGATGTCATGCAATTTTAAGTTTATTTCTCCCCAAATGTGGTGGATCGTAGATGTGGGACTCTCTTGTGCAATTGAGAGAAAGGATGCAACTCAAACATAAAAGAAGTGCCTACATCTCGATTGCCAAGCTACCACATTCTCTACCATTCTATGAAAGATAACATCTTTGGTGAGATAATGGACGTGAAGAGCGCTCATGAGATTTGGACCTACCTCATTGAAAAATATGAGACAGTTCCAAACAATGATGATTATGTGTCCAAGTTGGTGGCACATGAGGATGTTGAGCATGACCACAATTTGGTGGTTGTGGAAGATTGTTCCACCTCATGGTCAAGTGATGATGAAGATAATGATCTACCTACTCTAAGATCACTTGACAAGAATGATGAAGGCCCCACATCAAGTGTTGCAATTGATGATGCTACTCCAATCACACTTGATGATGATGATGATGCATCGGGCTATGAGAGTGATGCTTCCAAAAGCTTTTCTACTTCATCACAAAGCTACATGTCACATGGTGATACTAAGGTATCAATTGGCAATGTAATTGTAGATTGTGATGACCCTAACTTTGAGCTTGTGTGCAAACTCTCAAAGGCTTTAGCAAGTGAGCTAAACAAAACAAAGAAACTAAAAGATGAAAACTCACTTCTAAAGATCTAATGTGAAGAACATAAGCACTTACTTGATGTTCTTAAATATTCACATGATGAACTAAAATTGGATCATGAGCAACTTCACGTGTCTCATGAAGATTTGGTTCATAAACATGGCTCTCTAATTAATGAATTGCTAAATCTCAAAAATAAAGAGAGCTCATCACTTGGGTCAAATGATCAATCACATGTTGTTGCTAACCCTTGTGATGTAGGAAGAAGAATGTATCCACCTCTTGTGATGATTTACTTGATATACCATGTTCTTCAAATATAGATGCTTGTTCTACCTCTATGTCTTGTGAGACTAACCTTTTGAAGGAGAACAATGAGCTCAAGAGTGAATTGAAGAATATGAGCAACAAGTTAGAGAGGTGCTACAACTCCAAAGTCACCTTTGAGCACATGATGAACAATAAAAGAAGCTATGGTGACAAGTGTGGAATCGGTTTTCACAAGGGCAAGGACAAGAAAGAGAAGAAGCAAGAACCAAAGAAGCTATCTCATATCATGTGCTTCAAGTGCCATGGTATGGGACATCTTACAAGTGTTTGCCCAACCAAGATTGCTCAAGCTAAGCCACAAGTCAATCCCCAAGCACATTACAAGATCAATCATCAAGATGGTGATTCGGGATTACAAAGAAGAAAAAAAACAAGAAGAGGTGGCAAAGCAAAAGCAAAGCATCCAACTCCTATCCATGATGCCAACAAGATGATGATGAGCAAAGATCAAGAGAAGAATCATTTGGTTCACATCAAGTGCTTCAAGTGTGAAGATATAGGACACTTTGCCTCAAAGTGTCCTACCAAGCTTGAGATGAAGATTCAAGCAAAAGAGAAGAGGCAAGACAATGAGAAGCACAACATGAGCAAGGAAGAAAAGGCTGAAGCAAAGAGAGTGTGCTACTCATGTCGGGAAAGGGGACACATGGCTCATTCATGTCCCCTAGGTATGACTTCTAAGCCGATTTCAATTGTTGATTATCATATGTTTAGAAAGGATGGTAATGATACCTCTATGGTTGCTATTGCAAAGCATCCCGCTATTCATACTAAGGCATTGCCTAAGTATGTTGCTCCTAACTTGAGAGGACCCAAACTAGTTTGGGTACCATCAACAAGTGGATTAATGTGTGTAGGTACCATTGACATTGGAGGCTTGATTCAATTGATTGTATTCAATTCATCATATGATTGAGTCAAGTAATGAAGCTTAGTGCTATTCTTATCCCAATGCCAAGCCAAAAGAATGAAGTCCAAGTGCTACAACATACAAGTGCATGATCAAGTTGTGGTGGTTGATTGAATTATTTGATGGCTTGCAAATATTCAAGTTGAAGCTTGCTAATAGATTGATCATGATCTACTAAGGTATATTTCTTGTTGATCAAGTTCATTTGGGTGTGTATAAGATATTTGAATTGGATATACACATAGTACATATGAGTTGATTGAATTGGATATATATGTGCACTAGTTGCTTGCTATAAGTTGATTGAATGGATTAAATGCTTAGAGATCAAGTTTGTGTTGATTTGAATGGATATGATCAAGAGACTACTTTTAGTAAGTGGATTGAATGGATATATGTCTTGAGATAGTGTTCAAACAAGTTAATATCAAGTTTGGTTCAATTTGAAGAAGCTTAGCTCATTTTGCTCAAATCTGCCATTTAGTCAAAATCTGAACTAGCTGTGATCATAGCCATGTTTGGGACATCAAATCTATTTGGATTGGCTTGAAATTTTATTTGAATGCTCTACACTTATGGTATTAGTTGTTGTTCAAGTATCATGGGTATTGGATAAGGGATACTTCAGTTTTGGAGTGGATCTTGTCAACACATGTGCAGCAGTTTTCAGCATGTACCTATGATGGAAGATGTAAAATCTGGTAGCAATCTAGTAGTCCAATGAAGCTCAAATTTTTATGGCTGCTAGATGACTTAGTGAAGCACATATCCACCAAATTTCATGATCATTGGATGTGTACTTTGATATTTATGCTATATTCTTTGAAGAGTACAAAATCTGCCACAAAAGTGACAAACATTGGATTAATCTAGAGTCACTAAGATTGAAAGGTCCTCAAGTTGGAATCATACTTGTAAGTGATTGAGGCACCTATGTTTGATTTTGGTTCAAGCTACAAGCATGACAAGCATTGAGTACAAGGTCATTTGATTGTGGAGTGTATTTGGCACATGATTAGTACTCAAGATGAAGATCAATCAAACAAAATCATTTCAAGTGAGTATTAAGGATGGTTCTTGGAGAGAGGTCACTTCTCCCTTTTGTAGGGGCTTGCCACCTTTTGTAGGTAAACCAAGGATGTTACTTGGAAAGCTAACATGGAAGTGGTGATCTAGAGATCATTTGGAGATACTTAGTTGAAAGCTATCAATAGGATTGATCAAAAGAAAAGCAAGCAACACCCAAAAGAGATAGATTCATTAATTTAACCTACAAGTGTATAATGACATTCAAGTAGTATCATATTCTACAAGTGGTACATCATTTGGTACTCTCTCATGCAAGCAAAGATCAAGAAAGAAGCAAGTCAACCACAACAAGAAAGTGCACTTGATCATTAGTGGTTCTCAATTCATATGGGTGAAGAATGGAATTCATATTGGTATTCATTGGTATTCACCATGATATTAATTGGAATTCACATTGCTAATTGGAGATGAAATTTATTTGACTATCCTCTACTCCAACATAGCAAAGGTGAAATTGTTTGACATATGCATACATCCATTACTTAGGACATGTTTAGTGCATATAGTCATATATAGTGCTCATTCATGAAAAATCAAATGAATTTTATGCTTATAGCCTACCACTATTGCTTGTTTGATTATTTGAACCTAGTGGTAGTATATGAGTTTGTTTATGAGCTAGTAACCCAAGTACTTGACCTATTTTGGATTGCAATCAAGTGACAAGTACAACCTCTATAATATAACCACTTAATGTGTGTGAACAAGCTTAGAGAGGGTTTAAACCGGACTTGGAAGATTATGCTATTCATTCTAGTTCAAGTCCAAAATAGAAGCTCATGAAGAAGAATCTAGTTCAAGCACAAGACAACAATGCAAATGGATATTAAGATGTAACCTACAAGTGGTATCTAGACTTATGCTAATCTTTTAAATAGTATCAACTTTCATATTGGTACTTACAAAAGATGTCTAGTTCTAGCATAATTGTGATAGCCCACATGTGTCTTCATTCAAGCAATCTTATACTGGTATGTCACAAGTGATATCCTATAAGTTAACAAGTGATCCTCAACCTTAAGTTATCAAATCAAGAGTTCTTTTGCTAGCAAAGCTTATTTGGATGACTTTTGCCTTGACCAAAGGGAATTGCCCTACTCAATGGTATAATGGTCAATGATCTTACATGAAGAGTCATTCAATACACATATGTCGGTGTCCATCAAAAAGTATCAACCATCTACCCTAGTGCAACATTTGCATCAATATGAGCATACCTTTTATGAAAATTGATTACAAAGGGGGAGAGATTAGTGAACAAAGATATATTAGTGAATGGACATGCACTAAGAGGGAAAGAGACATGGACATGGACAAGAGAACAAGATTGAAAGGATCAAAGTCTTGGACTAAGAAATGACTAAGTGATGCACACAAGTAGGGGGAGCAAGCTCATGAACTTAATTGATTGCATTTGATATGTGCATATTCATGTGCTTGCTTGCATATTGCATAAGTCTTATCTTTATATGCATGCTTGTGTGGTGTGTATGCTAGTTATAGGATTTGAATGATGATTTGATAAACTAGCATGCATAGGTTGGTAAGCTAGATATTTTTGTTCCTACTCGTGGTATCTAGAGACCTTGGTTCTAATGTTGATCTCATGGGGTTTCTAGTTTTGTTTTTGTGGTATCTAGCTAACCATGGTACTAAGGATGAACTTCAAAATGCAACTACAATGGTATCTTCAAAGGTTTATCCTATATCCCTTAGCATCACTTAGTAGTGCTAGCACTCCCAAATCTCGTATTCATGCATGTGTGCAAAGCTTAATTCAAACCTTTGTTGAGCACACATATAGGGGAGCTATCACTACCAAGTCGGACTTTGTGGTATTTATCCAAATCTTGGCATAGAGTTTAAATGATGGATAAATGACATTATGTCCAAAATGATCTTAATTTCTATATCTTTGTAGAGTTGTCATCAATTACCAAAAAGGGGGAGATTGAAAGGTCCTTGTGTGTTTTTGGTAATTGAATGACAACTTAGGTGGACTAATATGTGTCTAAGTGATATATACACAAGAGATTAGTTCACATGTATTGTGTGATGAAGGAGCTTAATTGCACATGAAACATGACATGGAGTCATGTGACCAAGGTGGAGAAGATCAAGATGAGGCTTGGCTTGATGGACCGGTTGCAAGTGTGAAGGGCAAGCGGGTGATGCTTGACGCTGATGGACCAAGGCAACGGTGAAGAGCAAGTGAGGTCAAGATCGATGAACCAATACGGTCACGTGATGAGATGAAGTGGATCATATCATTTGATGATTGATTGGTGCATGTGTTGCATCAACATTGGAGATGGAGATGGAATGGAATGCACAAGGCAAAGGTATAACCATAGGAAATTTCTATTTCACCGGTCATTAGTGTGTAGAGAAGTTTATGACTGGGTTTAGGATAGATAGTTGTACTATCAAGAGGGGCAAACTTGTTTGCATATTGGTTATCTAGTGCCACTTGAGCGATCTAACTTTGCGATGCATTAGGATCGAGTGGCGGTGTAAGAGCAAGTGAAAATACTTTGAAAATGATTGTGAAAATGCTAACACACACATGCACAAGGTGAAGAACACATTTGTGTTGGCACATAAGAAGCAAAGGAAGAAGTGCGGAGAAGTTTCAACTGAGAAACTGACTCCGGACGCTAGGGCCTTAGGGGTTCGGACCATTGGTGAATGGGTCCGGAACCTAACCCTAGGTCTGGCTGAGTCTGCTGACTCCGGACGCAAGGGACATGGGCAGTCCGGACCATTGGCTATGCGTCCGGACGCCACCCCCACTCACTAAGCAGAGCTGACAGAGGAGATCCGAACGACGTTGATGGTCCGGACGGTGAACCGACATGCGTCCAGAGCGGAAGAAGCGAAGTGGGAGCTCTCGGGTGCTCTGGAAGATATTTCTGGACGTTGGAAACAGCAAGTCCGGACCCTGTCTACAGTAGCGTCCGGAGACGCGTGGCGCGCAGAGGCGAAGGCACGAACGAGCCATTTGAATCGGCAGCTCGACCGGATGCATACGGCATGGTCCGGACGACGCTTCGCGTGCGTCCGGAGGTCGCGTCCGGAGGAGTTTTCAGAGTCGTTGACGCTCGGTGGTGAAGGGTCCGGACGCTCTCTTTGGTCCGGACCCCCTGCGAAAAATGCGTCTGGAGGTGCACAGAGAGTTGGGAAACAGCTAGTTTCTTTCCCACTCTATAAATAGAAGTGGTGGCCGGCCAAGGCTGGTTGCTGAGCACCTTGGGCATGTGTTGCCTCTAGTGTGCTTGGTTTCGAAGCCCTCTAACTCACTCATACTTGATAGTGTTCATCCGATTGAGTGAGAGAGTGATCTCTAGTGCGTTGCTTTGAGAGATAGCTTCGTGTGGCACTAGGTGATCGACTTGCAAGCTCGTGGTGCTTGTTACTCTTGGAGGTTGCCACCTCCTAGACGGCTTGGTGATTGAGGCTCCGTCGAAGCACGCAAGAAGTTTGTGCGTGGCTCCGGAGAAGGCTTTGTGAGGGGTGTTGTGCTCGCCTCGCGGGAGATCGCGAAGAGCAACTCTAGTTGAGCGTGTCATTGAGCTACCCTCACTTGTGGGTAGATTCTTGCGGCGCCCGAGTGAGTGGGCTAGGCTTGTGAACGCCTATTAGCCGCCGAATCACCAAGGGAGTGGTCGACACAACGGGGACTAGCTTGGTGGCAACCAAGTGAACCTCGGGAGAAAAATCGCCGTGTCAACTTTGTACATCTTCTCGGTGGTTTGTATTCTCCAAATCACTAGCTTGTATTTACTTTCTTATACTTGTGCTAGTGGTAGTTTGTTGCTCTTGTAACTAGATTTGCTTGTGTAGCTTGTCTAGTTACCTTCTAGCTTGTGTAGCATAGAAGTAGCTCTTGAGTGGCTAATTGGCTTGTGTAGCCTTGTTAGTCACATTGCTTAGTTTGTGTAGCTAAGTAAGTTGAGCTCTCTAGTTGACTTGTGTAGTCTTGCTAGAGAGCATTGCTAGTGAGCTTAGGTGCTTTGTGCTTTGCTTACTAGTATGAGTAGGAGCTCCCGTTGTGCTTAGAGTACTAGTTGCTTTGGTTTGTGTGACCTTGCAACCTAGAATTGTTTAGGTGAGCTCTCCCTTGCTTTGCACCTTAGTGAGCCCAATTAGGATCTTTTGCTAGGTGCTAAAGTTATAGATAGAGGGGTGTAGTCTTGGCTAGACCGATAGTTTTAATTCCGCATTTGTTTCGGTTAGTCGTTGCGCTTAAGTTTTAGAAAGGACTATTCACCCCCTCTAGTCCGCTGTCTCGACCCTACACCCGACTACTCTTGGTGATCTTATTGTGATTGGTTATCTACATTGACATCCATATATCACAAGACATCGGTATATCAATCACCTCCTCTCTTGTATTTACATTCCTTCTTTCTTGTCTAGATTTTCTTGCTAGTTAGTTCTCTTGTTAGTTGTTCTTGCTAGCTTGTGTTAAGTTCCTTAGGGTTTTGCTATTGTGTATTAGGCACTTAACTAACTAGAATTGCTTGGATAGGTGGTTTTGCACCCCTAGTAGAGTTAGAGCAAAAAGCTTTGATTTAGTGTTATACTAACCTTTGCTCTAGTGGTTTGTAGATTTTTTATTAGGCTATTCAACCCCCTCCCTCTAGTCATCTAGGACCTTTCAACGTGCAAACTTAGTGGTCTCCAATAAGCAAAGCAACGCAACAAAGCATGAAAGAATACACAATTTTCTGATGGAGTGCTTCGCTCAGTTTGTTAACCAATCCCCCCCCCCCCCCCCCCCCCCCCTCTCCCCATGTTCTTTATCACATCAACCAATTCAATACGCAATAGTAGTTTGATTTGATGTTGATCCAATGCCCTAGTATGGTCCCCATCAAATCATTCAGTTCCTTTGAATTTTGAGCGTTTAAAATCCGACGAAATCTAACTCTGATCACACAAACTTTTGTTACTACAACTACTTACACATCAATATCTTTTTTTTTAAAAAAAATCTTTTTGTGTGCTCGAGTTATCGGCGATGGCGTATGCATATGTCTAAAGTTCATATTTTTTTTCTCAGTTATGCAAAAGATTTTCACGTCTTTATATTAAAATACAAGAAGTTGTTTGATTACAAGACAGTCATTATAAGATAAACAACACAACCTTGGCCCACCGAGTTCACATGAATACTAGTTTCATTATCTTATACTAGCACTTCATTAGTAAAATTGAAAACAGTTTATGACTAGTGACAGTGATCAAAGCAATCTTAGCGCAGCATAAGTACACCTAGATACCTTCCACGATACAAACAAAGCCACGCCAATCAAGCTCAAGCACGCCTAAACAAGTGACCAACGCCATTGACCAGCTAAGCACGCCATCGTTTTCTTCTTCTTCTTCTTCTCTCTCGTCGTCGTCCTCTGTCCTCTACCTAAACACGTCATGTAATTCCGTTCTCTACCGACCTTGGCATGCAGCAGAGGTCGCGTTGACGCCGCCGGCATTGGAAGGTGGAGGAAGCAGCAGCAGAGCAGGTCGATCGGGCCAGGGCCAGGGCCAGCAATGAACTCGCCGCCGGGAGACGGCGGCAGCGCGCACGGCATATTCGGGTCCAGCGGCATCAGCGGGTTCGGCTACGGCATCGGCGTGTCCATTGGCATCCTCCTCGTGGTGACGACCATCGCGGTCGCCATCTACTTCTGCACGCGCACCTCAATGCCCGTGTCCAACGCCGCGCCCGCGCCGCCGCGGGACCGGGACGTGGAGATGGGCATCGACGAGGCGACGCTGGAGGCGTTCCCGGCGGTGCTTTACTCGGAGGCGAGGAAGCAGCAGGCGCAGGAGGGGGCGTGCTGCTGCCCCGTCTGCCTCGACGGCTACGGCGACGGCGACGTTGTCCGGGTGCTCCCTGACTGCGGCCACCTGTTCCACCGCGCCTGCGTCGATCCCTGGCTCCGGCTAAGGCCCACGTGCCCCGTCTGCCGGACGTCGCCGCTGCCTAGCCCCATGCCCACGCCGCTCGCCGAGATCACGCCGCTGGCGTCCGCCAGGCCGTCGTGAGGGTTTTTTTTTTCTCGCGCTCTCGTGGGCGGCCGAGCTCTGTCTGTTGCACAGCTCTGCTTGCTTCGTCTCTTGTGTCGTTTGATTTGATTAGGAGTTTCAGAATTTGTTCCTTTTGATGAGGGGGTGTAAATTTGAGTGTAGAGTAGAAGGGTAGTTAAAGAGGTTTTTGTCTCTGAAGAATCTGAAGTTTGATCACTTTGCACAGAAAAGGGGTTGATGAATTTTATGTGGAGAAAAAATCTGATCAAAACATGTTTTCTTTCATCTCAGAAGTCAGATTAAGTGCTCTCAGAACTCAGATCAAGTGTGCAAATCTCAGTTAAAAGTGTGCAGATACACCTGAATAGTGCTTACTACTACTAAAAACTTGAGTATCTCAGAGAGAAGCCAGTTTCTGTTGCCGGCTAGTTTTCCTGGTCACGACATTACACAAAAAAAAAAACAACTAAACATCTTGAAATGTTCATCAGAAGAAGGAAAAAAAACACTCCACGCCTCTTTCAATTTCTCCTGTCAGTAATTCACTTTGGTTCTCCTCTATCGACACCAACAAATTCGGAATATCATCAGACAAAAAGCCACACGCTTTTTCTACACTAGATGGCACAGACTGTTAAAGAGGAACAAAGACGATGATGATGACGATACGCTGATCACCCGAGCACGCAACGCAACGCAAACGAACCATCATGATCCGAACCTGTCCTGGCATCCGATCCGCTCCAGCTTCCCCTGGAGGTACCTGACAATCTGCGGTATGGTGACGACGGCGCCATCACCGCCGCTGTCCCTGGTGCAGAGCCTGGCGACGACGACGAGGTCCCGGAGCTCCCGGGCGTCGTAGACGCCGCCGAGGTCGGCGTCCACCATCCTATCCACGGATGCGGCGAAGCCGGGGTCCTGCACCCAGCGCACGAGCTCGCCGTCGACGCCCGGGGACTGCCCCGTCACTAGCTCCAGTAGCAGCACGCCGTACTCGAACACCAGACCCGCTCGCCGCCGCTCCACCTGGTCTGCATGCGTGCGTAGGTGAACACAGCAAGAACATCAGTGCGCGAAATGTGCGACGCAGATTGTTGCAAACTTGAAGGGGAGGGAAGGGGAAGAGGAATTGGATTGGAGAGCGGTGACCTTGGAAGGAGTCGGTGGTTGCGAGCGTCACGTCGTGGCTGATCACGCAGACATCCGACAGCTGAAAAAAGTAACGCATGTATTGTTCGGGGTTCAGAACGTGCAATGCAAATACGAACATCTGCAGCAGCAGCTGCATTGTGTGAGTTGTACGGCACCTTGGCGACGAAATTGGCGTCCATGAGCACGTTGCCGGAGTTGACGGAGACGTGGAACACCGGGGGGTCGCAGTGGTAGTAGAGGTATTCCTGAATGAATGAAACCGTCAAATCCCAGGTTCAGAGAACTGAATCGTTGTGCAGTGGTGCAGGGAGAGTTTGTTCTGGTTACCAGTGCTGCCGCGATGTCAATGGCGACCTGCAACCTGGTCCTCCAGTCCAGCGGCGTCCTGAGGGGATCTGCATGCGTTGGAGAGGCAGGCAGGCATCAGGTAGGGTTCCGGTGAGGAAGAAGAAGTGGCCTTAGATGAGGTAGAGTGACAGATCACAGACAGACGAGTCTGTCTGCGCTGCAGTGATTTTTTTACCAACCGTGGAGGCATTCCTTGAGGCTCCTATTCTCCATGTGATCGAAGACGAGGAACCTGCTGAAATGAAACATTTCACCCCAATCATATCCAAATCCAAAGATGAATTTTCACCGATCAGCACGACAGAGGGTGAAGGGCAGACAACGGGCCTGGCGTGGTGGCCTTGCGCGAAGCCGCGCAGCCTGACGACGTGGCGGTGGTTGAGGCGGGCAAGCAGCTGGAGCTCCAGGTAGAAGGCGTCCGTGCCTGCAGGCTCCACTACTCCCTGGCCGCGGTCGTCGTCGCGAGGCCGCCTGACGACGGTGGCGACGAGGCCCCCGGCGAAGCGCGCCCTGTACGCCGTGCCGCCTGGTCCGCCGGCGCCGCCCAGCACCGCGGTGAAGCCGCGCGTGGCCGCCTCCACCTCCTTGGGCGTGAACCGCCTGAGGAACGGCAGCGTGCCTGGGTTGGGTGTGGTGGGGTTCCATCATTTTCGTCAGCGTCAGGGCATGGATGGATGGATTCACTGTCAGCAGGCGAGCAGAGCAGACGGAGAGAGAGAGAGAGAGAGAGAGAGAGAGAGAGAGAGAGAGGAGAGTGACGTACGCGTGCCGCCGAGGCAGAGGCGGCGGTGGTGACAGCAGCCCATATCAATCAACGTCACCGAAAGACTGCCGGTGCCTGGCGTACCGGGATCGGAGCGGCAGTATCAGCAGATTCCTGTGGCTGCCGCTTGCAGAGCAGAGCAGGGCACGAGCAGATGCGACGCGGGTTGGTGGACCGCCGCTGGCCGCTGGTGATGATGATGACTGATGGGATGGGATCGACTGCCCGGTTGTTTTCTTGCTCTTGTTTATGGAGCTCTCTGCTGCTGCAGGTACGGCGGCCGGCGGGTGGCGGAGCGGGATGAGGATTGAGGAGCATGAATGCTCTCTCGTCCGGACGTCCGGGCTTGGCTCTTACTGCTGCTCTACATACTAGTAGAGTAGGAGTACGTACATGTACATTTTACAGGGTGTAAATGTGTAATAAGACCGTGCTTAGTACTACTAGTAAGTTTTTAGCATCGACATTCAACAAGAAAAGGTCCGGCTACATTTATAAACCAGTACCTCCTTTGTTTTAAATTATAAATTATTTTGCTTTTTTTTGTTATATTCACTTTGCTACGAATATAGATATAACAATATGTTGTAAAATGATTGAAAAAAAATAAAAATAATTTATAATTTAAATTTAAAATGGAGAAATAAGCGATGATGATTGAGCATGCCACTGGCTTACTTTTGCATGGCCCCCTTCCATCCATCCATGTCCAACAACCATCCACCAAAAGCTGCATGCACTGGTCCTGCTCTTCTAGATTGGATTTCTCTACCCTTCTTTCTTTTCCAAAGTTTATTTGCAGTGCTCCTATCCTAGGAGAGGAGAGGAGCATTTTTAACGAATGCCCGGGCCCGACCAAAATTATAGCTGTCGGTTTGCTCTACACCACCACAACCGTAGAGATGCAGTGAGCCTTGAGATGACGCGCTGGGCCTAGGTGGGAACACCAAAAGTCAGAGCACGGAATGCCACATGCCTGCCACTGCCAGTGCAGTATGCCTGCCTGCTTCTCCATTCCTTCCTTGGACAGGTCTAATTATAGATTTATATATGTCTATACCTTAGTTAAATTCAAATAAAATTATAACTAAATTATACGTGATCCAATGGGTATAAAATTTTTACTACAGTTGAAGCATATAATAATTAGCTTACCATAAAAACTTCACAACAATTAGACCTTGGAAATTGTAGTTATGAATTTTTCTGATTAATTATAGAAAAACATAGATCTAAATCTATAGCAAAAACTTTGTACTTAAGCATACCATATTATATGTTAAATGTGTATATCTACTCATGTCAAGTCTAACAAAATTAGATTTTCTATTTTATGATTTTTTTATGATTTATTATGATTTTTCGAAGATTTAACTGAAATAAATAAAAAGGAAAAATGCGAAACCACCCTCAAAACCGCATAGAAGGGGTTATTTAGCCGGTTTTGATAGTTCAGGGGGTATAATAACCGGTTTTATAGTTCAGGGGGTTAAATAGTCCACCCCTCATAGTTGAGGGGGTTATATAGACTTTTTCCTAAACCTTTTGGCACAAGAGCGTTTTTGCACCTGCTGCGAAGACCGGCTCTAACTTTGGCCTTATTTTCTTTCATTTCAAGCTTGTGCTCACGACGAATGAACCATTTATTTGTTACCCGCTGTTTTATCTCTGCTAGTTAATTGGAACTGGAATAAATAAGAGAATTTCAGCAAGCTATTGTAAGAAAACATTCTTCGAAAGAGTCAGCCTCCAACTTCAGTCTATTGTTCTAAAGTCTCCCTATGAAGACAAAAAAAGTGTACTCCTATGCAGTTTTCTAAAAACGCAGAAGGGGTGTCAGGCGGCAAGATGTCTGATAAGACGATGCAGTTCCGTCCAGGGCACTATTCAAGGAATACCAATTACTAGCATTTTGTTGGATTCCCGAAGCTCTCATACGTTCATCAGTTCAGAATTGGCAGCCAAGTTAGTAAGGTGCAATTTGAATGTGCTGCGCCAGTTTGGGTCACGGTGGCTGACGACGAGCAGTTCGTCTGGAGTTTCAGAGCTTAGCATGGTCAGTGCAGCATTGCAGCTTTTGTGTCTTGTGTCAAGGTTGTTCCTCTCTCCCAGTTTGACATGATAGTGGGTATGGATTGGCTTGACCAAATGTCCAGTACAGTCCAATGCAGGTGGATTGGAAGCATACAGATGGGTTCAGATACAGTATGGCTAGTCGATTGATGAGCTATTGCAAGGTCAACTGGATGGATACCTTACCGACCGGGTCAGTCATTCAGGTGGCATTGGTGTTGTCTGACGACAATGTTCAGAGTCCGGCATATTTGCCGCCGTGTCTATTTCAGAGTTTCAGTAATATTGTTAGAAAGAGTAAAAGCCCAACCCATGTAGTTGGGCTTGCATTAGGTTCATTCTTATATTTCCTTTTTCTTATATATATATATTATATATATATATATATATATATATATTATAAATATATCAAATTAAACTCAAATTCCTGTTACGATACGAGGAGCCCTCTTCCTCGTCCCAAGCGGCCAAGCCGCCGCCGCCTGTCACCACCTCGACATGTAGGCTTATGCCGGCGGAGCCGGATCAAGGAATGCGGCGGAGAAGGAGCGGGCCTATGCCGGAGCCGGATCAAGGAATGCGGCGGAGAAGGAGCGGGCCTATGCCGGAGCCGGATCAAAGAATGCGGCGGAGAAGGAGCGTGCCCTTTTGATGCTGAAGAATCTCGAGCTCGACGAGGAAAAGGCGCACGCCGGATCGAAGACAGAGAAGGAGAAGAAGAAGGTGATGGTGCCCTTCGAGTTCACATTACCGCTCGGGCCCGGTGCCGAGGAGCGAGGAGGAGGAGGACGGCGAGTCCAAGGCGGCGGGGGGCGGAAAGAAGAGGAGGAAGAAGACGTTTAGGGTGGGCATGGAGTATCTCGACTTCATGGCGGAGAACCCCCTTTACCCTCTGTACCAACCCGTTCCTAGTCACAGTCTGGATTTCATGGAGCGGCAAGAAAGATTTGTCGCTATACAAATGGCTGAGCGTCAACAACGCGACAACATCCTCAAGCAGCTGGCGGAATTCGGGTACGCTGATGTCGAATACGGTGAGGCCCCTGATGACTACGATCGATGAGGGTGTTCTTCGCAGGGATGGGATGGTTATATTACTAAAGGTAATGGTATGGTGTTAAGGCTGCCTAAATACTAATCAGCAGACAGCAGGGATGGTAATCAACAGGAATGGCTGGTTGCTAGTATGGTGTTCGATCAGGCTGCTAAATAATTTACTACTGTACATGTCACCTCTCTGCGTGAGATCGAGGCATATCTTAGTTATTCTACTTATCTTTTGTGTGATCTTGCTATCGTAAGTTGGAAGACTCGTTTGATCTTTCCTACAGAGTATATCTTAAATACAGAGTATATTTTAAATAGGAGCGTATGTTCTGCAAACCAAAGAATTGTGCAAACTATGCAAACTCTAATCTAGACCACTGGATTCTAATCCGATGGTTAGAGGTAAAGGTGGGTTATTTTAGCACTTATACCCCACTTATCTCATCTAATCTAAGATTTTGCAAATCACTCTAGCCCCACACGCTTAGTACACCTTCACGGCGCCGCCGCAGACCTCCGCACCGCCGCAGACCTCTGCGCCACTGTTGCTGCTGGTGAAGCTGGTCGACGAGCTGCCGCTCTAAAGGCTGCCCTGCCCCTGTGAGTGCCCGGGCACGGTTGGCCAGGACGACGCCGCGTCGATGTCGTCGGGCGCGAAGAGGTCGTCGTACACGCCAGCTTTCTTGAGCTTTCTTGAGTTTGTGCTTGCCTCAGCTTTCTTGAGCTTCTTGCGTTTGTGCTTGCGATTGTGTTTCTTAATTGTTATCTTATTACATTGCACCTGTACGCTCTGATTCACGCACCGGAGCCGGAGACGATGGCCCAGCAAGCTTCGCTCTTGGCTGCAGGTTCCATATATGCATATCGATGCGCCGCCGCCGTACGTACGAGGATTGGGGATCATGGAAGGGAACTGTACAGGCGTGTGGGGCTATGGTGATTTACAAAATCTTGTATTAGATGGGATAAGTGGGGGTTTAAGTGCTAAAATAACCCACCTTTACCTCTAACCATCGAATTAGAGTCCAGTGGTCTAGATTAAAGTTTGCATAGTTTGCACAGTTTTTTGGTTTGCATAGCATACGCTCACATCTTAAATACTCATGTTGCTTTTCTGGTGCGACCACTACTGTTGGTATCCAATATGGTTTCAACAAACCTTCTGTGCGCTCATGATCTTCTGCTATCCAGCAATGTTGTCCTTCACCATGCATGATCATGTGTATTGCAAAGATTAATTAAGTTAGGCAAAAGATAATGGATATTACTTGAACAAAAGTGGATCAGATAAATGCAACACTGGCCTACAAGCGTATTCGCTGAAATTTGATTTATTTTGAATGCTTTGTTGATTCGCTGAAAAACAGTGGTAGTGCTGATGAATAAAGCCTAAGAATAGGTTGCAGCCATAGTAGTGCTACCAATCATCCTAGAAATGCCTCAAATCCGAATCACGTAGCATACAGATCAATAGAACAGTGAATATAAAAATACACCCAATTCTCAATCTATGCAGGGCTCTCTTGTCACAGTAGAAGATGCCAACACATACAAGCTGTTTGGTTGACTCACAGGTAAGGGAAACGTCATGAGAATTAAATTACGGAGAGGATGTAGTCACGTTACTACTTACTCATTCTGTTTGGTTGAGGTCAGGTAAGGGAAACGTCATGAGAATTAAACAGCGCTGGACGGCCGTGTTTCGCTCTGCCTCTGCACACTCGGTTAAACCAAGATCGGCATCGGCTTCTTCTCTTCGTCCGAGCTCGACGGCGCGCCGGACCCGTCGGCGTCATCGTAGTCCAGTGGGGTATTTGGGCTCGGCGACGACATCATGGTGTCCTTTGCAGACGCGACGACGCTGGTCGATGAGCCGGGCCCGGATGCATCGTTGCCGAGTGCCGCCGCCGCCGCCACCGGGTGCCGCTGCGCCGACATCTTGGCACACCTTTCCTGCTCGCTGGACCGCGGCGCGCCGGCGGATCCTTTAGCAGCGGCGGCGGCATGGCCCAGCTCCAGCTCCTGCTGCTTGGAAGTCGACTCGCCACGCGACCCCGATCTCTTAGCCTTTGGCCACGACTCCGACACCCTCGCCGCCGCCACGGTGCCGGCCAAGGCCAAAGAGGTCTCGGTCTCACCCGACCGCATGGAGACCCGCCGCTCCGGCCGCCGCCTCCTCCGGAGCGGCATCGGCACCCCCGCTGCCGCCACAGCCCTGGCCGCGCCCGAAGAGGAATCACCCGACGACGGCTGCGTCGTCGAGGCCCACTCCGTGGGGAGAGGGAAGCGCGCGTGAGTCGCGTCGGGCGGAGGCGTGCGGGAGCGAGGCACTTTGCCGTATCATTATCTGATAGAACTCCTCCCGGTGTGGTATCACGGATGAACAACGCGGTATCTAATACCAGGGTATCTCATACCGTGCAAGACTGAAACAAACGGGCGTAACCTCATCTGATAACGTCCGTAATTTAATTACGTTACATACGGCTGAACCAAACAGCTTGATACTTCAGAAAAATGCACCCGAGATAGTTTCTGGAAATACAGCATCAGATTCCACTGTTTTGGTCGCGTTTTTCTTTTTTTTTTGACAGCAAAAACACTTTTTATAAATAAACTTAAATAAAATACAATCAAAGATAAAATTCGTTCAACAAATTCCAACTACTCCGCTTGAATGACCATAAATAGGTCCCCAAGCGAAATTGACAAGCCAACCACTTCGAGTTGGACTCGTTTACCTATCAAAACTTTGTCTTCTTTCTTTTCTTTTTTTATTATCTAGAACAGGAGGGGATTGAACCCTATTGTGCTTTATTGAAATCTTCTTTCTTTTCTACACCTAAATAACCATACAGAGTGCAGGGTACTTTAGTTTTCTTTCTAAGTATTTACATTGATCAATTTGATAATTTTTTTTAACATATATGCAACAAAATACACTATTAAAATAACATACCTCATATTAGGTTTAATAAAGTACGTTTTCAAAAACACTTAACCCTACATATAAGTATTTTTTTTCAGTGTAACATGGCAAAAGGAAAAGAAGAAAAATACAAAACAAAAATGTCACCGAACTCATTTCTCAGTTTGGAATTAATTAGATCTCAACGGCAAACAGGTGAAGTGCTGAACTCAACCGCACCAACAAAGATGTCCCGGCCCCACAAGTCAGATAAGGGCCACCGGCCCCCCAAAATCTCCAAATCACCAATTCCCCATAGTCAAAGGAGCATTCGAGACGCCATACAAGGATTCGTCGAAGAAAACGAACTCTCTCTTCTTTTTTTCCTTTTTCCCCACCCTTCGTGTCTATCTACACATTTTCTTTTTATAAAAGCCCACCCCGAAAATATCTCCCCTCACATAGCAGTCCTCCCACCGCACGCAGCGAAGCCTCGAGCCCGCCGTCAGTCGCCATGGCGAGCAAGCAGACCCGCCTCGTCCTCGTCCTCGCCGCCGTCGCCGCATGCCTCCTCCTGCTCCCCGCCGCCTCGGTCGCCACCGACTTCAGTTACTGCAGTGAGTATCTTCGCCCCCGCCGCCGCCCCCCGCTTTCGTTTGGGTCCCCGAGAGCGGACCTGCAGATTTCGCGAGGTTTCGCAGAGCTGTAACTGCAATCTGTTCTTGGTATGGCCTGCAGCTAAAAGGCTCTACCCGGTGAAGGTCAGCGGGGTGCAGATCGAGCCCGATCCGATCGAAACCGGCAAACTCACCACTTTCAAGATCTCCGCTTCTACTGGTATAGTTGACTTAGCTGAAGCCCCTTCGTCTTTACGCTCCATGTTCGCTGATGTTACTTACTGCTGTAGGAGTACTGAGTAGTAGTTGGGTATTTTATTCGGCGATGAATTTGGCATACGTACTTAGGACTACGAAGGGAATTAGTAATTACCCAATGAAAAAAGTTTGTCGCAGGACGGACTGAATTTGGTTACAGTTTTCGTAGATTATTCAACGGCTTTCTAGGGGTACTAGTACCTTTGGGTGCTGTTGCTGGGTGTAATTTTCTGTGCAAAACGTCCTGCGCTAGTGCGCTACTGGGGACTGGGATTTCCCTGTTTTAGTTATCTATATATACTGTACTGCTCACGAGTTACCAGTTTGGGGATTTTTTGAGGTGTTAGGTTGCAGTAGTTGAAGACTTTGTTCAGTGAATTTATTGTAGTACTTGGGACTATGAAAGAAATTAAAACTTCGTAGAATCATAGTACTAAGTTCAATTGAATTTTGTTAGTATTCAACTTTGGAGCTGTAGTACTACCTTGGGTATTGCTGGTGTGCAGCTGGACGCAATTTTTTTCTTGTGCATGTGCAGTGCTATTCTCGGTTTGGTTTCTGCGTGCTTTTGTGTACTTTTAGCTAATACAGTTGGGGTGCTTAGCAGCGCCTTTTTAGTTCTTGATTTGTAAAATTGTAACTCTATAACTCTCCCCGAGTGGCACCGTATGGATATGTGAAGGTTCCATATTATGCCAACCATGCTGGAATAATGTTGAGTCGTAGTGGGGCGTTAGCAGACTCAAAAGAGTGGCTACAGTTTTTCTTAAGACTACATGTGATAGTTTAAATTCTCTGCATGCTATTAAAACTTCAGTCATGTACTCAACTATACTTAAAATAGTCCTTTGCATGACACTCAGCCTGGGCGTTCGGGTTACCCGATTTGTTCGGGTCGGGTAATTCGGGTAATTCATAGTTTGGGTAATGAAAACTGTTACCTGATATTAGCCCCGAAAAAACACTACCCGCAATTTCGGGTACCCGATAATTCGGGTTCGGGTATTACCCGATATACCCGAATTTACAAAAACCAACAAACTTGATAAAAAATTAGTAGCAATTTATACATAATTTCAGCACCAAATGTACATGATTTCAACAACAATGTGCAGAGAATAATATATTATAGTCATTTGTTCAAGAAGAGAGAATTATATTTTAATAAAGTGATAAGTTCAAGTGTTCAACTAACAACACATGATAAATATAAAGACACATACAAAACTTTGGGTAGTTCGGGTAGTTTGGGTACCGGGAGATATTACCTGAATTACCCAAACTAATTTCGGGTAATCAAAATCACTACCCGAATTAAGATCGGGTACCTCGGGTTCGGGTTCAGGGTTTAGGGTTCGGGTATCGGGTATCGGGTATTTTGCCCAGGCTGACATGACACCATTAAGAAAAATATTTCTGAAGTTGTAGGCTTGCTGGTTATGATATTTTTTGGTTCCATAGTAAACCACTACAAACCTGGATTGTATAAATCCTTGTGAAGTAGTAAGGTTGCTTGCTTTGACATGTCAAGGCATCACACTAAGCCTGCAAAGACTACACAACAGGGAAGAAGACTTTGTCCTGCCGCATGGCTTTGAGAAATAATAGGATGCTAATGCTGCCTGGAACTTTGTTGAGAATAATTCAACCATGTGTGACATTATCTTAATATGGCATATAATTTTTTGACGTTCTCTGTTTAGTGGTTCATATAGTTGGTAGCTTTTGTGCCCCTTCAGTTCCTCTGTTGAATCTGTTTGGCTTCTGTTCAGCAAACTTCTTTTGCTCAGAACTGTGGAATTCCTCTGAAGGAGCAACAGGATAAAACAAAGTAGCATCTTTAAAGTTTTGAACAGAGTAAAATGTATAATACGGATGATCCACCTAATTGAGTCATGTTCGTGTTTCGTGTCCTGCTCTTCACATGGCAAGTTATGGTGTGACTGACTGATTTTTCGGAGTGTAGTGATAAAGACCGCAGAGTAATTTTGTCCTCTAGTGGCACCATAGTAATATTCGGTCCGTGATGTGGTAAGTACCACCATAATGGCATATGCAGAATATGTAATCACGTATACTCAGTGATCATCCATATTTTGGAACTGGAAAAGTATTCAGTCTCACTGATGTGAGCTCTGTGCCACCATACTGGCGTATGCAGAATATTTAATCAAGTATTTTGGAACTGGACTGGATTACTCAAAAGTATTTTAAAATAGTTGAACGTGTCACATATGTGAGCTCTGTGGCAAGTCAGTCATCTGTATAATTATTTGCATGTGGTGTAGCTGGAGTGCGGTGTGCAAGAATTCATGAACCTTGTTTGATCGATTTTATTATTCATAAAAAAGACTCCGCCGTTTGCATGCATTTTAGTGAGATTGAAGTTATCATATGAGTGTCAGATCATGTTATGATGGGAACAGGATCTA